>PJEM01004929.1:0-141795 GCA_004023845.1 Helogale parvula
GGGGGTGACGGTGGTGGTGGTAACGGTGGTTGATGTGTTGGTGGTGGTGACGGTGGTTAATGATGTGGGGGTGGTAGTGGCTGATGTGTGGACTATATCTGTGTCCAGGCGCATCCACCAGGGCCCCCTTTCCCAGAGAGTCAGATTCACTTAGTCTAATTACTGATAGAGAAGTAATTAAGACCTGGAACTTCTGCAAGCCCCGGAACACCAGTCTTGAGATGTTCTCTCTTTGCCATTTATTATGACCCTGTGGTCGCCGGCAGTCACCCAGCCCTCAATCTTTGTGACAGTGCTCTGATCCAGGCCAATTTGAATAATTCCACCAGTGAAAACTCCACAAGATGCTATCAAACATTTTACGAGTCTAAATGTATGGCACCAACTGTGTCTAATCATCTTTTTTTCAATCCTACTGGGAAGAAACAACCAGTAAAGAATGTGTGACATAATTTGTTCTTGTGAGTCCCTCTTATTACTGTTCCAGATTCCTGACTCTCCCATTTCTTGTCCTAAACCTCCCATTATTTTATTTACTTGCACTCACCTGAAGTGGCCTCTGAGCGGCCTTGCCCGGTGCTGTAAGAAGGCGGCCCTTTCACACATGCATTATTTACCAGCCGTGGTTGCAGACCAATCGACATCTTGGCCTTGAGAAAACTGGAAGTCACGGCAGCCCTGAAGTCATGCTCCGACCCAGCTGCCTGCCCCTGGGCAAGGGCTCATGTTTCCCCTTCTGTAATGCTGGGGTCATGATGCCAACTTGCCGGGCTGTCCTGAGGGCGATAGGCAGTCAGGACACTGAGCTCTCAGAGCCCAGCTCTGCACAGATGAGCGGGATTCCATGTGAGGCCCAATGTCCCCTAGGACAGGAGCACTGAGTGGTCAGCTCTCCCAGGGCACCGGCCAATGCCTCCCTCGGGCCACCAGTTGGCATTCATCCTTAGGGACAGCCAGCCAGGATGGAAGGTCCTCTGGGTACGTGGGCATTTCCTCCCCTCCTCACTTTTGGGTTCTTATCTCCTGTCCCTCGAATCTACTCTGCACAGGAAAACAACATGAAATAAGTGTTTGCTCAGAAGCCCATTTACTGATTTACAAGTAACTTCATAATGTGTAAGACTCAGGACAAAAGGAAAATGTGGGGCCCTCTGTTCGTAAATTATTAAGAATTTCTAGGGGCGCCTGGGGGGGCTCAGTCAGTTAAGCCTCCCACTCTTGATTTCAGCTCAGGTCATGATCTCCTGGTCATGGGCTCAAGCCCTGCACTAGGCTGTCTGCTGTTAGCACAGAGCCCACTTTGGACCCTCTGTCCGCCCTCTCTCTCTGCCCCTCCCCCGCTTGCACTCTCACCTTCAAAAATAAATAAACCTTAAAAAAAGAATTTCAAAATGGCAAGAGACTAGACCAAACTTGGCTGCCTCTACGCAGCTATGGAGGCTCTTTACTCACAGAGCCACCCCCGGAGGGACAAGGGTGCCCGTCACCCTCCCTGCTCGCAGCAGGCTGGGCGCTCTACGTGCTTTATTTTAATTTCACTCTCCTGAGAACCCCAAAGGTTGTACCCCTTACTCACAGGGGAGGAGAACAGAGGGCTGGAAACGTTGAGGGATTTCCCCAGGCACACATTTCCGAAGCCATGCTCTGCTGAAGGTCCTGCCTGGCACCTGCATGGCTTGCTTGGGCTGCAAAGGCCGTGAAGGGCCTGGAACAGACTGTCTCTCATCAACTCAGCGGGAAACATCCCGCCAACACCTTGATCTTGGCCCTCCAGCCTCCAGAACTGGGAGAAGATTGCTTCGAGCCTCGGTCAGGGGTGCTCTCTCGTGGCCGCTTAGTCACTCCTGCAAGAGAGGGTAGGGATTCGCCCAGTGTCTCCGGTTCTCGTGTGCAGGCGTGGGACCACACCCTGCGCCACTCAGTTAGGGGCGGCCATGGGGCGTGGTCAGTCAGTGCAGTGCCAGGTGGGCGACTCTGTAACTGTTAACTCTGACAACCCCAACCCCGTGTGCATTCAGCACGTCCTCTGCCGTCTGTGGGTCGCGGGGGCAGTGCCATCATAACGCCTCCCCCGCCTCCATTCTCGAGGAATGACATTCATCACAGGTCCCCTGCACGTCTGCAAGGACCCCGAGAGAATGAAGAATGACCTGGGTATGCCGAAGCACTGAACTTTGGGGATGCTTGTCACAGCAGCAAAACCTCTCCTCTCCTGGCTGATACAAGTGGGATGGAAAAGAGAAGAGAGGGAAAGAGAAAAGGAGGAAGGAGTGTTCTGGATGACAGTCGGTTACCCTCTGAGAAGAGCAGAACCCGGGGCTTTCATGTGGAGCCAGATGTGCCCCTTCCCTGCAGTCACCGACCCCAGTGGTTTGGACAGAGCGAGCACATGTGTGTGGCGTGTGCACACGTGTGTGTGTGTGGACAGCTTCTGCTCATGCATGGATGTGTGTGCGCACAGATCATGTCACTACTCGAACAGGTTCCCTCTGACAGTCGGCCGTCTACTGTACTCGGGGCACAGAGTGTGTCCTAGTTCAGCTGAGTCTGAACCTGCTGAGTCAGGACACAGCCTGAGACGCGGTATCTGCCGCCAGCTCCGGAGCCACAGCGGCTCACCTGGGGCTGCGGGGAGCTCTCGGTGAGGAGCTAATGTTATGAAAGAGCTGGTGTCGAGGTAATTTGCCTTAATAAGCCTTTCCCACCTGCGACCTCCCTCGGCAGAGGGCTGGAATATGGCAGAAACTCATTTAAGGCAGAAGAATGATACTAGACCCTGAGCTCCAGAAAACCAGCTCCTTTGAGTAAAATCCGTCTTCATCAGAACCAACCCATTAAAACAAGAAGTGTGCCCCGTTCTGGGCAAGGCATTTGCATCTGTTTCAAGTTCTTAACCGAGAAAAACCTCCAAGTGTCAGGACAGGAACCTTAAGGCAGCCCCCATTCTCTTCAAAATGAGTGAGAGGTGCCATTTCTCATGAAGGGAGAGGAAGGACCCCCTTGATCCACTCCCCGGGCCTCCTCTGCTGCCCACACATTGGGAGCCCCTCTCTGCAGAAGCTGGTGTGGTGAAAAGAGCGCGGAAATCACCCGGGTGGGCATGAGGGGCTTGTTAGTCTCTTCAGATGCATGGGCTGGTTGTCTCCTGAGCTTGGGCGAGAGTGGTCAGACATGGTTCCACAGGGCGGCATCTCCCGAGCTCCGCGGGGTCTCCCTGGGGCGCGGGGCTCTGGCTCTGCCCTCTGGCATCAGCAGCGAGACCACCGGGCACGTCCTGCCCTCTGCGGATGTGGAATGGGAGGCCGGCGGGTAGGTCCTGGGCGTCCCAAGCAGAGACTTTTTGTGGATCTTGCAGAAGCTGCATTGGGGCCAGGGGGTCCGTACAGAGAGGACCTCATGCATGTGCTGGCTGGAGTCGGCACGGGGCCACCGCGGCGCCCCAACCCCGCGGTCTTCCTAGTGAGCAGATCGTCCCAGCTTTGGGTCTGCTGCTTCGTGACCACCCATGAATGTGACCTCCAGAACACTGCTCCTTTAAAAAGAATTACTTGGTTAATTTTAAGCCTCCATTTACATTAGAAGTTTTCCTTCCGCAGCTGGATAGGACTTTCCGGCAGACAGAATGTGAAGATGGCCTTCAGGAACCCTGGATTCTGGTTTGCATACCCTGTAGAATTCCCTCCCTTGTGTGGGTGGGCCTGGCCTAACCAGGCGAGCCCGTTGGACAGAACTTCTAGAGATCAGAGAAAGAAGGAGTCAGAGAGACCCTAAGCCACAGAGATGCTCTCCTACCGGCCTTAAGAGAGGACAGTGCCATGGTGTGAGCCACAGGACAGTGGCTCCTGGCCACGAGCCAGCAACAAAGCAAGGACCTCTGTCCTATGACAGCAAGAAGTTGAATTCTGCCAATACGACATGAGCCTGGAGAAGACCCTGAGCCCCAGAAAGAGGTCCCACCCGGCTGTGACTCCAGTTCTGTGGACGGCAGGGAAGAGAGCCTGGACCCTGAGCCTCTGGAAACCCCGAGATCATCAATAGACGGAGTTCTAAGCTGCCAAGTGTGTGGTCACTGATGCACAGCTTGGATAATTAGTGCAGACCTTTGACAGGAAGTGGGCCTGCAGCCTCACGCCACCCCAGATGCATGCGGACAGGGTGGGGAGGCTCTCCCCCTCCCTCTGCAGAGCCACAGGCCTCCCCGCCCCGCACTCACCTGCGCGCCCCAGGTTAGCGAGGGCTTCCCGTGATGTGCCTCCCGCAAGGGCTCTTGCTTCATGACAACCTCCCGGCAGTGGCTTCTCCCCTGAAAGCGGCCGGTGCCTGGAGGGGCAGGGGCGTGTCCTTCATTTCTGCCCCGGCACCCCTCCCGGCCCTGGAGAGCTTGGTCACTCCTGGGGGACCTGGTGAGTCTGTTAATTCGGCGATGATTTTGTGACACCAGAGGGACCACCCCTCAGGTAATCAGTGCAGCCCCCCCGTTTCTGCAGCAAGGCTTAGTCCACCCTTGCCTTGGGGCTCAGAGGTGGGCTCTGAGGGGCGCCTGAGTGGCTCAGCCGGTTCAGCATCTGACTTTGGCTCAGGTCATGATCTCGTGGTTCGTGGGTTCGAGCCCCACATCAGGCTCTGTGCTGACAGCTCAGACCTGGAGCCTGCTTCCGATTCTGTGTCTCCCTCTTTCTCTGCCCCTCCCCTGCTCATGTTGTCTCTCTCTCTCTCAAAAAAAAAAAAAAAAAAAAACAAGAAAGAGAAAAGAGTGGACTTTGATTAGTCCTTGTCAAGCCGGGAGGGCCCACCCACTGTACATAGACATGAGCTCAGGATGGGCCATGCCCTGGCCCAGGCACTGGTGACCTGGGTGAGGAGGAATTCTGCGGCTCAGTGGCTGAGGGAAGAGAAATATGCACTCATACCATGGACGGACTTTCTGCGGTTACTCACCCTCCAGGAGGGGGGCCAGTCCATGCACAGAGCTGTGGAGAGTCAAGATTATTGTGAGGAAGTGGACCTGATCCTTGATCAAGCCATGCCTGAACACCATCATTTCTGGATTTTTCTTATTGTTACATAATCTGAGGGTTTTTTTCTCTTTTTAGTATTTTTCCTTTTTAATTTCTTGCAATGATTTTTTCTCTTTTTAGTATTTTTTCTTTTTAATTTCTTGCAACGAAAAGCGACCCCAATGAGCTAGTTGAGAAGGGCAGATAATATTCCTTTTTTGTAGATGAGCACGGAGGCCTCAAGTTTTTAACCAAATGATACTGGAAACCATCAGAGCTAGAAATCATCAAAGGTAAAGAAGACGTCATGTATTTGTAAAATGGAATATTACTTGGCATTCAAGAAGAATGAAATCTGGTCGTTTGCAACACTGTGGATGGAACTAGAGTGTACTGTGCTAAGCAAAATAAGTCAGTTAGAGAAAAACAAATATATGATTTCACTCACATGTAGGATTTAGGAAACAAAAGATGAACCTAGGGGAAGGGAAGCAAACGTAATCTAAAAACAGAGAGGAAGGCAAATCATAAAAGACTCTTAAATTCAGAGAACAGACTGATGACTGGAGGGGTGGGGGAGGGGGATGGGCTAGATGGGGGATGGGCACTGAGGAGGGCACTTGCTGGGGTGACTCTGGGTGTCGGAGTTAAGAGACGGATCACTGGGTTCTGCTCCTGACACCAATACTATGCTGTGTTGACTAACCTGGATTTAAATACATGAATAGATAAATAAATACATAAATAAATATTAAAAACAAACTATTTTTCAGTCTTTCTCACATTGCATTAGTAGCAAGATCTTTCCAAGTGCTTTTGAAAACTTTTATAATTTCAAAACACAAGCAGAAAGAAATAAAAACTTGAAAAAAAAGGAACTTGAGTTTTTTCCTAGTAAGGGGTAGGCAGAATTCCAAGATGGTCCCCACAGCTTCCACACTGTGGTGGGCACGACCTGCAAGTCCCTTCCCTTGGGTGGGGGCAGAAGTTATGAATGTGATGAAATATCACACCCATGGCGGGCCGGGGTACATCCTATGACAAAAGGTGAAGATACTGGAGATGTAATTAAGGTCCTAACCTGTTGACTCTGAGTTAATCCACCAGGAGATGATCCTGGGTGAGCCTGACTTAAGCAGGTGATCCTTGAAGATGAGAAGGAGCAGGTGCCCCCAAGGAGGGGCCGCATGGCAGGGAACAGCGACAGCCTCTAGAAGCCAAGGGCCTCAGTCTAACCAGAGCAGGAAACAGAATTTCACCAACCAGCGAGCTTAGAAAGAACTCTGGTCCCAGAGGGGATGCAGCCTTGGCTGGCGCCTTCATGTCACCTGGTGACACCCTGAGCAGAGAGCTCGGCCAAGTCCGCCCAGACTCTCAAAGCACAGAAACTATGAGATAATGGGTTTGTGGTTTTTGTAAGCCGCGAATTTGCGGTATTTTGTTACACAGCAGTAGAATACTAATACACAATGTAACGAACTCTCTCTGCTTCTGTCTTTCTCTCTGTGCATCTATTTATCTGTCTGTCTGTAACGCAGGTCTACCCAGGATAGTCTCCCATGTGAGTAACTCCAAGTCAGCTGCTTACAGACCCTAACAGCACCTGCAAAATCCCTTCATCTTGGCCCCTAATGTGTCCTAATCACAAGAGCAATTTTCCATCACATTCATGCGTATGTTTCCGTGTCTGGAGGGCTTTCCCCACCCAGCCACCCTCCAAGTACGCGAGTTCCCAGCGGTGTCAATGCCCCCGAACTAGACATGGTTTACAAACGAGATGGTGACACGCAGCCTCAAGTGACTTGCCCAGCAATGCCGGACTGGGTTCCGGGTGTGTGATTGGCCCTTAACTCCAACCCATGTTCTGTTTTAAAATTTTTTTTTAAATGTTTATTTATTTTTGAGAGAGAGAGAAACAGAGAGTGAGCAGGGGAGGGGCAGAGAGAGAGAGAGAGGGAGACGCAGAATCTGAAGCAGGCTCCGTGGTAAGGAGCAGAGGACAGAGAGTGACACCATCACAAACTGAAGAACCAGATGGGAAGGAGGACCAGCTGGGACCCAAATTCCGGACTCCTTTCCACCCCTTGCTCCTCAAAGCTTGTCCAGATCCGTAAACACCATCCCAGGGTCTGTGGGCCTGGCGTTCAGTAAGTATAAGCCACTGAAGTTACATCTAATTAGCTAGCCTCAACTGACGTTAAGATAAATAACTTTTCAAATTATTTTTTTCTGTGAAATTAGGAATTATTGGAGGGCAACTGTCTCTGTTTAAATCAGTGAATTACAACAAATGTGATTTTCTTGGACTCTGAAAGAAGAGGAAAAATTTTAATGAGCTAATCAACTCCTCCATGTTGATAGTTAGAGGAAAACTCGAAAACACATTAATCAGCTGTGGATGAAGCAGTCTGGAGGCACATCATGTTGTCAGGAGCACGCATAAGCAGTAATAATTTAATAACAAGCCGCACTAGACGCTGCTCCCCGCGGGGAGGGCTCGCGCACTGCAGAGCCTTGTTCTCTCTCGTGTGGAGCTGAAAAGGCGCTGTGCCCGCTGTCGGCGAAGAACACAGCGAGTCCGCCCTCACACACCTCCGCTTTGTTCCAGGCGCTGCTGATACTCGCATCTGAAGTTTGAAAATGTATCAAAGTAAATTTCCTCTGAAGTCTGATTGTGTGCCCGTGAGGCGAGTGGTAGGTTCCAAGAACTAAACATGCAGAGCGGCAGCCCCTTCCCGCACATGCCGAGAGGAGGGTGGGCGCGCCCAAAGCCGACCTCAGAGGAAAAGGCGTAGCCCGAGCCCAAGGACGGTGGGACAAGGACCGACGCCTGACTGTCGTCACAGAGCAGCCCCATGGTGCCCACCGCCTCATTCCCCTGGGTCGTGTTCCAGCTTCTATCTTGAGGAAAGAAGAGGCCAACTTCATCTTTAGATTTTACAGGCTATTTAAGTTGCGAAAAAGGAGAGAATATTGAATCCGTTAAGATACTTTCTAATGAAAGTGACAAAACTTGATAGAAACTGTCTTAAGCAAAAACGGGGATTTATTGGCTCGTGCAGCCGCCAGTCTTGGGATGCATTCAGCTCTCGACGGAATTGTAACCAAGACACAACAGAGGCTCCCAGGACTTCCGTCGCTTGGCTCTGCTTTCCCACCCTCGTTCCCACCGGAGAATGCCAGCTCGTCCCTGGTCCTGGCAGCAAGGACCAGCCATCTCCCGTCTCTCTCGCGAGAGGAGTGGAAGAGCTACTCTCTTCTGTGCGTGGACGCTAGAATCTTGCCGTTCACTACCTCCTTGGCCTTGGCCGGGGCGGGGGCGGGGGGGCATCAGGAACTCCAGGAGGATTCCCCTTCCAGCTCTGCAACCTTGAGCTGGTTACTGAACCTCTCTGGGCCTTGTCTATAAATGAAGAATGGTGTCTGCTGCATAGAGTAAATAGGAGACACAGGGCTGTGAGGACGGAGTGTTCAGGGCAGTGCACGGTAGGTACTAGGAGCCCACGGAGTGTTAGCCCCCGGGGCGCGTCACCAGGGGAGGAGATGCCTGGGCTGATCACTGTGGGCGCTCTGGGTCGGTGCGCACGGCCCACGGCGCTCCTGACGACCACAGCCTGTACCACACACCACCCCCTCCGCCACCGTGCTCGGTGAAGATGCAAGCCCTCGTCCGACTGCAGGAAGGACCGCCCAGAGGTGCCCGGAGGGCCAAGTGCCCCAGTGCATCGCACAGTCACCAGCACAGCCTTGGCTCACACTCACACACAGGCACCAGGGTGTCCACGGAGCCTCCTTTCATGGACGGGAACTGACGGGAGGGCTGCCTCCGACCGGTTCGGAATTACAAAGGAAGGATGTGAAGCCGTGTCCCCACCCCCCCACCCCAGGAAGCTGATGGCCCCCTGCTTTGATGAAGTGGCCTTGGTCTGCTCTGGCCTGGGCGTGGGGCGCCCCGGGGCATGTGACTCTGTCTCACAATGTGGAAAGTCAGGGTGGGGGTGGAGGTGGGCTTGGGGAGGCTCAAGCTCCGATCCTTGTAACTGGCAACTCTCGGAGGAAAGTTACAAAACATCTCTGAACTTCAGTTAGGAACCACCTCCACCTGTCCAGGCATTCCCTTCTTAATTTTTATTTAATGTTTATTTCTGAGACAGAGAGACAGAGCATGAGCAGAGGAGAGGCAGAGAGAGAAGGAGACATAGAATCTGAAGCAGCTCCAGGCTCTGAGCTGTCAGCACAGAACCCGATGTGGGGCTCGAACCCACGAGTGAGATCATGACCTGAGCCAAAGCCGGACAGTTAACCGACTGAGTCCCCAGGCGCCCCAGTCACACTTATTTAAAGTCCTTGTGTGATCGTCCAGCATCTGGGTCCTATGTCTTCCCCTTCCTTATCCGCCTGCCCCCCTCCTGCGCATCTTCACCCTGGGTTCCCCGGCTCGCTCCCCAGTTCTCCTCCCCTTTCTTTTCTTTCTTTTATTTAATGTTTTTTATTTATTTTTGATACAGAGAGAGACAGAGCATGAGAGAGGGAGGAGCAGAGAGCGAGGGAGACACAGAATCTGAAGCAGCTCCAGGCTCCGAGCTGTCAGCACAGAGCCCGATGAGGTTGGACACTCAACTGACTGAGCCCCCAGGCTCCCCACAGCCACTTGCTTTTTAAACAGAGCACCACACCAGGGCCTTCCTGGGTGCACCTGCCCCGTCAGCCCCCCGACCGTGGTCAGTTCATGGACAGCCTCTGTTCCCACATGCTATTTTCAAATTAACTGTAAAGTCTGTCTGCGTGGAGGGCTTCCGTGTGAGGAAAGGAGGTGAATTTGGTCTTAAAAGGTGACCAGATGGCAGGAGAGGCCATACAAGGGACCCTTCCCGGGTGCGCCCAGTGCTGCTGTGACCACGTGGCCTGGGTGATGTTAGCAGCCGCTGACGGGCTGTGGGCACCAGGCCCCCTAGAGGAACGTGCTGGTTGCCTTCCTGCACACACCCCCTGTGGTTCCTGCCCTGCGACCCCGTCCCCCACCCACGGGACAGTCCCCTGCACGCCTATGCGCTCCTCAGGACACCGGCCTCCCCCTCTTCGCTGCTTTTAGGCCTCGTCTTAGATGTCTGCGGGGTCTTGAGCAGGCTGGCTACACCCCCGGAGCCTCCGTTTCCACAGCCAAGAGACAGGGTGGGGGCGGGGGGAGTCGAATCACCTCTTGGGGCTGTTAGTGCCTCTGAGGCCAGCACAGAGCCCCCCAGCCAGCCTGCCATCCAGCTGCTGGGGCCGGACCAGGCTCACCTTCCCCCTGCCCTTCTGGTCCCCAGGCTGTGGTCGGCCGTGAGGACGCTGGGGCCACGCCAGAGAGAGATCTCTGCAGACTGCAGAGACCTGCAGGGCTCCTGCTCACCAACAACAAAAGTCAAGGGCTCCCGTCAGTGCGTAACCAAGTGTCTCCTCCAAGCAGGGTCAGATGCAGACAGAAGCGTGTGCCATTTTCCCCCAAGAGCTCCGTGTGCTGTGCTCTGGCCTTGACTTTTCCATCAGAAAACAAGTGTCTCGCCACAGAGCGTCACTGCAACGCCTTGAAAACACACTCCGGGTCCACACTGGCCGCAGGGAGCGGGCCGCCGCCGGTGCGCGTGTGGGGAGCAGGCCGCTGCTGGTCTGCTTCCCAAAGGAGGGGCTCGCCGGCCTGCAGGTGCCGTGCAGACACTTCCGGTCACCAAACCGGCCTCGCGAACCGCCACGTGGCCGAGCGTGTCCCCGAGGAGCACCGTCCCTTCCGCCCAGACGCGTGGTCACTGCGTCAAGCAAGTTCTGGAAGCGTGAGTCAGGCAGCAGTGCCCCGAGGACACCCCCTTCACTGCCCCAGCACCCGGGACGGCACCCGCGCCTCCTCACTGTGTATTCGGCGGCACCAGCGCCGGGTGGTGGTCATTCCCGGTGAGGACCGGCCTGTGCAGTCACAGAGACCCAGATGCCGGAGGCCTGAATGAGGCCTTTCGGATGTAAAATAACGGGAAAGACACTGTGCTCCTGGTGAGGCCGCAGAGACGACGGCAGTTAGGAAGCCCGGCGCCCCTGACGAATGCGCGTTCATAAACATCGGCGGAGCGGCTGCCCCGCGGCCCACGGGGGACAGGGACACGGCTCTGATGAAGAGGCTCCACGTGGAAGCGCGTTCCTCGTCATCGAAGTGAGTCACCCGGGGAAGGCTGTGGGGGCGGCCGCCAGACCAGCAACGGGAAACCGCGGCAAACACGGTCCGGCTCTGGGACACTGTGGGGCGCCCTGTGGGCACTTGCTGGCGCGGAGACTTTCCGGAGAGGATTCCACCTTCGGCAGGAGAAAGGGCCTTTCCGAGCACGACAGGGAGGAATGAGGGGGGTCTGCGGGAGGTCCTCCGGCTCCTGAGCTCGCGGAGCTCACGGACCACATCTCCTGGTGGCCGAGGCGCCTCCGTGGGGAACACGGCCAGCGAGACGCCTGTGTCCACGCTGGTTCCTGCTCCTGTCGGCCCACCCGCGTCCCGGTTACATGTCTACCTGCGCGTCTTTGCCCAGGTCTCCATTTCTGTGTGTCTGTGGGTGGACACACAGCTGCAGATGAGGGAGGTGTGAGACATGGGCACGTGTGTATGTGATACGTATTGATCTTGAGTTACCGATCTACATCAGTAGATATAAAGATATAGAAAGATGGATGTGGCTCTAGAAAGACAGATACGCGGATATGCACCTATGGATTTCTCCCAAGGAATTGGCTTCCCCCGCGGTGGAGCTGACAAAGCAAGTCTGGAATCCACAGGACAGGCCACCAGGAAGAGAAAGCTTGGCTTTGTTCTGAAGGCCTTTCATCTGATTAGACCCGGCCCACCCACATTATCAAGGGGGAACTGTTACTGAGAGCCAGCTCACTGCAGATATGAGCCACAGCGATGGAATGTCTTCCCGGTAGTACTTGGTGAGTGTTGGGTTGAGTCGCTGGGTTCTACGGCTTAGCCAGGTTGATTCAGCAAACTGACCATTTGAGGAAAAAGCAGTAAGATTCTCATTAGGTTGGGGAAGTGGCAGGTGTGTGAGGAAGTGAGGTCTGGGAACATGGTTTGGGGGAGGGGTTTCCATCATGACCCAGAGTATGGGGTGTGTCACGGGCGCCTCACTAAATCGACACCAGCCCAGCCATGAGCCTGCACCCGTGCCCGGGCTCTGTCCTCTGCCCCTACGCGGCTGTGTCATTCTGAGCTGCCCAGCTCCGGGAGGGAGACCCCAGCCTCATCCCCACTTTCCTGATGAGAAAGCACCGACGAAGTGCATCTCTGCGTCATGCCACCAGCTCACAAGGTGCCCAGGGTTCAAGCCCACACCTCCAGTGCTTGAACTTTTAGTCCCTCTTTTATAAGACATCCCCAGGACCTGCCGTTCTGAGCCAATCCTGAGAGTCAGCCTGGACGACCCCGGTGACCACCTGTGAAGTTTTTGGCAAACCGTTTGCCTCCTGGAACCTCGGTTTCGCCGTGTGAGGGCAGGAGTGCAGCCCCGGATTCGCCAGACTGACGGAAGGTGTGAAGAGCACGAAACGTGTGCATCACTTTCTGTGACGTGTGAGCACCATGCCCCGAGGGAGGGGCTCTGTGCCCTGAGTGTCTCCTCCGCGCCGTCTGACCCGCTGCTACCGTGTTCAGTGTGCGTGGTGGATCGACGGAGCGTGTGCAGTGCCATCTCTGAGAGGCGTTTATTTCCAGCTCTTCTAGAAGCAAGATGGGAGACGGGCCCCCGCTGTTTCCGTTGTCTCTTTCCCTGTCTGATGTTCCCGAGAGGGGGGTGCCCTGGGCTCCTGGGGGCCGCTGCTCTCCTTGTCCGGCTCAGACCCCATTCCCAGGGGGCTCTTCTGCCCGAGCTCAGCCACTGTGCCTCCTCCAGGGGGCCCTGAGGCCTCATGTTCAGGCACCTGCTGTGGGGGACTGTCCCCTGCATGCCCCAAGGAGCCCCCCGCGTGTGGGTTTCGTTCTTCTGGTCCTGGGGCATCGCATGTCCGAGGTTTGGGCCATTTCTTCCTTCCCTTGGCCGCAGACTCCAGGGCCTTCCCTTCCAGGGAAACGCACCCCAGTGGGCTCGTCCCCGCAAAACAGCTCAGGGCAGCTTCCCCATGTCCCCCTCGTGCGACCACTGCCCCGGGAGCAGACGGGCCTGGGTCTCCTCGCCAAGAAGGTCAAAAGAGATGCTCCTCCTCCTCCTCCCAGTTCTCTTCCTCTTCCTCCTTGTCTATTTTGCTTGCTTAGTCCAAAGCCCTAAAGACAAATCACCTGTCACTTTTCTGCAGGCAGCTCACCCTGCCATCGGCACACCCGCCGGGTGTGGGGGCTGCCACCGGCCTGCCAGAAAGTGCGGCACCCCCACACGCGTCTCTCGCCCACGGGATGTGGGTGGAGCCCCACAGTGAGGAGGACGAAGCCCCCGTGTTTCTCCGAGGAAGTCCGTCGCCGTGGGAACTCCCCAGCCTGGCATCGAATGCAGATACCCTTCTCCCTAGAAATCCGCCCAGCGGGGACGCCGAGCAGAAAGTATGGAATGTGGCAAAATGGGTTTTTAACTGCCATGTTGGGTCTGTGAGGCTGTGCCTGCTGATTAATTATGCACAAGTACTCAGAGAGGCGCCCGGGAGATGGGTCTGCAGGTAAAGGCCTTTTGACAAATTCCCTTCAACTCTTAATTTTTTTAAGGGCGTTTTTTCCCCCAGTCGATGGAATAAGACCAGGAGAGTCAGCTCATTTAGAGCCGGCTGCTCTGGACGTGCGTTAGGAAGGCTTCACCACAACGTCTCTCCTCCTCATTAGTGTGACGAGGACGCGGCTGCTGAGGGGACACCCCCCGCCCCCTCCCACCTCCCATGCTCCCGCAAAGCCTCTGGGGCCTGTCTCTCCCGAAGGAAGAGAAGGACAGGAGCCCCCTCCATGTTAAGATGTGCCGCTCCCGAGTCACCGCCGCCGGGGCTGCCCAGGGGCCCACCAACGTCGGCCAGCAGAGCGGACCCCCGATTCCAGTCTCCAGAAGGAGCTCAGAGAGAGGGCACGCTGAGTTTGGGTCCCGAGCCCTCCGAGGTGTTAGGAGACACATCTGGGCTCAGGCAGCTCTTGGTACGAGGTCACCGTTGGGGGTGGGGTCCTGTGAAACGGGGCTAGACGTTGGGAGGGGGACACAGAGTCAGGCAGAGATCACGGGGTGACGGGGGAAGCCCTGAGGGCTCTGGCGTCAGGACGGGAGCTCTGCCACCCCCGGCACCTGGGAGGGGGCCCAGGAGGGCACTCACCGGGGCCCGGAGGCAGGTCCCAGGGCTCACCTGGTTACGTTTCATTGGCATGTGACTTCCTGGAGTGGGTTCCCCATCCCCTTACGGCAGGGTGCCCAAGCTCACAGAGGCGGGAGGGCCGGTGGGCACACGGCGCACCGAGCGGCACTGGGCACACACTGCCCCCTCCTCCCCGGAAGTCTCCCAGGGCACACGCGTGCGCTGGTGTTTGGGGAGCGGGAGGCTCCCTTTGGGACCTGTCAGCAAGACTGAGGGACAGGACGGCTCTCAAAGTCGCCTCTCCCTCCGGCTCGCGTCCTGAGGCTCCTGCATTCTGGACCCAGGGGCTGTGCTGGGGACTGAGTCATGCCCCCCAAAATCACGCGTGGGGTCCGAACCCCCAGGACCTCAGGATGTGGCCTCGTTTGGGAACACAATCATTGCCGTGGTGGCGGGTTGAGATGAGTTGTGTTGGGCTGTGGTCCAGGGTGACAAGTGTCCTCACACGGGGACACTGGAGGGAGTGCCGGGAGGAGACGAAGCAGAAATGAGGCTTCTGCAGGCCAAGCAACGCCAGGGATGCCAGCAAACCTCTGGACAGGCCTGGGTGGGCCTCCCTCAGCCTCAGGGGGACGGCCATATCCGCACCTGGTCTTGGGCTTCGGGGCCCCAGGCCTGGGGGGATGGGACCTGTGCCGAGCACCCCGCCCCCACCCTACAGTGTCGGGAGGCGGGCACAGGCTAGACCACCCTGAGAACATTCTAGTAAGTAGACTGTGACCCTGTTAGACCCCATCACAGCTTCTACAGCAGTTGCTTGAGGACCCCGCCCTGCACCCGCAGCCCGGTGTGACTGGGATTACAGTGGCAGAGACGGTCATGGCTGAGGGGGGGTGAGCAAGGTCACGGGGTTGGGGGTAGGTGAGTGAGCGGGCTGGGACGCCCCATCTGGGCTTCAGGGACCCAGCAGGATGCTGCAGGGACGTGGCTCCTTCTGGAGCTGCGCTGGGCACTCCTGAGGTCACATCCTTCGAGTCTCTAGACCACGAGGGAGGCAGGGTTTCCAGGAGCCGGACTGCCACCCCCAGGGCTTTACGCCCTGCGGCTCCACCGGAGCCTGGGCTCCATCCCGCCACAGTCCCGACACTAGAAATATTTCTCCAGGGGAATTTCAAGTGATGAATTGTTTAATCGGTAAAACTCACCTCCTCCCTAATTGGAAGGCAAGCAGAGTGATTGTGGGCTGATTTGTAGCAATTTGGCAAATTCAGGGCGAGAGCCAGCACCCTGCAGGGACCGAGGCTGGCTCTGTGCGCTCTGCCTCTCCTGGTGACTCTGGGGCGTGGGTGACGGGTGGGGTCCACGGGGCACCTCCCCCAACCCCCCCCCCACCCCGGGAGCTTCCTGATTACCCTGCCCATCGAGATGCTTTCAGAACTCAGATGCCAGACTGAGGGCGTCAGGGGCACACGGAGGGGCCGTCCTCACCCACAGTGAAGCCTCGGCCCCCCGACAGACATGTCACCTAACCCGCACATACACACAGGGACACACACGCCTCTTTCGTGGCCTGTCTCCTCCTCCTGTGCTGGACTCGGCTCCTCGCTCCGCGCTGTGGGCTCAGGGTCCTCTCCTGCAAGCACGGGGACGGGGAGCCTCTGACGGACGCTGCCTCCGCTCTCTGGCTGACCAGGGTTCCGCCCGCGGCAGTTCGGGCACAGGAACCTGCATCTCGACACACAGCAGGACCTGACCAGGGTCGTGGGCGGCCACGTGCGGCCCTGCAAGGCCCTGTGTGAGGACGCAGGTCTAAACCTCACAGACGCCATGACAGGCTTTAAGCCCCGCTCTAAACTAGAAGGCCTAAGTCTCAGTTCCCAGTTACACGTTGCCCAGGGCAGGAGAGACCCCCCTCGCAGCACCCAGTCAGGGAAGGCCAGCTACCACTCTCCGCATCCCTAAGGGTGAGGCCTGCAGATGGGAACTTCAGATGGGACCCTGTTACCTAATGTTAAAGTTAACCCGATAGTCACCGAACAAGACCCTGGCTCGCCCTGTAATTGGTTGATTTTAAAGGTACGCTAGGTGTTGTGATGGGGTCCCACCAAAAGTAACAAATATTCCAGACAAAGTGAATGGTTACACCTGCTGTCAGTGATACTGTATAGTTATGATTGGATCACTGTTCCCACGTCACAACTTCTGTAAGTTCCTCATCACTAACCCCACAAAAACCCTGCTCCCCCTTTGTTCGGGGCTCACAGCACGGATCCACTGCGCTGGAAAAGTCTGTGAGTCCGAGTTCGAACCCGTAATAAAGCCCTTTGTCTTTGCATGCGTGCCTCGGTCTCCCCAGTGGTCTCTGGTCATTGGGGGGTACTGCGAACTGGGCATTACACCTGCAAGGTCACACAAGGTCAGGCTTCTCCACAACCAGGCTCTGCGTCAGTCAGCCCTTAGCCACCAGCCTTACTGCGTCCCCAGGCCCATCCTCAGTGTCCTGGAGATCACCTGTCAGGTAGCCCCCCCACCCCTGTCCTGGTGTTGCCGCCCAGGCCTGCCCCAAACCCCCGCTGGCCCTGGGGACGGGCCGCCCTTGGTGCCGGCACTTTCTCAGTGCTGACCTGTGGGAAGCAGAGTCAGACGCCTGAACTCGGATAATTAACCTTTCAGTGTAGAACGTTTGACTCGTGGAAGCCAGACGGCTTGGGTGACGACGTCTTATTTAACGACCACGTGTCCTCTCTGGTTCCCGACCCCAGAGCACCTCAGGCCCCCTGCTGGCTGTCTCCTCTGGGGAGAAACTGATGCCCCCCGCTGTCCCTGAGCACCACAGGGCTCATGACCACACCTGGGTCACACAGATGAGGGTGGTGAGCCAGGCACTCCTTGGGGCCCCTCCCCCTGCTGGGGCCATTCACCCCGGAGGGTCCCCCACGGAGGTCCTGTCTGCACGCACTCATCAGCCCAGAGGCGGGCCCCGACCTTCCGGAAGGGCTTCCTTGTGGAAGGACCCCATCTGGAGCTGGCCTTGCCTGTCACTGTTGAGACAGCGCACTAGGCGTGTGCCGGCCGAAGGTGACATCATTAAGAAGAGTAAATCGAAGTGAAATTTTTTAAGAGCCTGGATCGCTGTGGCCGTGCTCCCTGCCGTCCACGCGGTTTTGAGTCTGATCCACATTATGCAAATCTCCCTCCCTCTCTCTGTCTCTCTCGTGAAAGAGTCTGGCTGGGTTTCCCCCGTTTTTAAAGTAGAAATTTAAATACAATATCTGAAGCTGTGAGCCTCACTTATGACAACACAAAAAATCCAATTATCAATTAGAACTGATAATGTTTTATAGACTCTTGTCTTTATTAGAGCCATATTGCAGCTAATTCTAGAGCATGGTTTCTCGGAAATGTCCCTGGGTTATGGTTTCGCCGACTCCAGTTTGCAGAAGATTTAGGATCCCGGCGAGAGCCGGCGTGTGGAGGGGCGTTGGGGACCACTCCCCAGCACCTGCTCCTCCACTGCTGATCCTCCAATTCCTTTAGGCCGCTACTCACCGCTCGGGGCCCCTTAAGTGCCTGTCGAGTGTGTACAGAAGAGGGGTTGGGGGTGCGGGGTAACTGGAGCCTCCCCTCAGAAGGCCCTGCAGCAAACGCACCACCCCCAGCCCCACGGGGCTCTGTAAGGTGTGCACTCGCAGATTAAACCTCATGCCGTCACCACCTGCCAGCATCTCAAGCCGCGGTGCTGGAGCCGGGGACCCCCAGCTCCGCCCAGGGTTGTTTTTCCGGGCTGATGCCGGGCGGAGACCAAGCAAACCCCGCCGGGCGAGGAGACGCATGCAGCGTGGAAGGAGCTGGTCCTCAGAGCCCGTCTTCCCACAAGGAGGAGTCTGACGTCCTTCACTGGGTCCCCTGCAGGATTAAGGCACAAGAACCCAGCACTCAGCGAGGCTCAGGAGCTTGCCTGAGGCGTCAGAGCCGAGGATCAGGGGACCTGGGACGCCTGGCCGAGTGCTCCCTGCGTGGGCAGAGCTGCATCTCTTTGAACGGGGTGGTCAGTCGGGACGACTCCTCGGCCCTGTCTTGTGCTGCGTGAGACCCTTCCACACCTCTGCGCGTCAGGTCTTGGTAGTTTCGATTCCACTCTCATTACACGGCTGATTAGTGACTCGAACTGAACTAAACTTAACTCAGTTCCCAGAGCCCAGCACAGCCTGCCCCCGCGGAGGCCTTGCTCACTGGACGGGTGGTGGAGAGAGGCTGGGAGGCAGCCGTCGACGGGGGCGGGGCAGAGAGCATCCTTCCTTCCTGCATTCCAGGCCCTGATATGGAGAACGGAGAACGCTGGGCTGATTCCCTCCTTTCACTGGGACTCCCAGGAGGCGGTAGCAGACCGATCCCATCCATGTGGGCAAAGTGGGGTGAGGTCTCCGTCTAAGGCTCTCCCGCCTGCCCTCCCCCACCAAGGCCATCAGACCATGCAGGCAGCTCCACAGTCATCGCTTGCTGCCAGTGAAAGAGAAAACCCAACCTGCTTTAGGAGAAAACAAAGGTTGTTAAGTCTGGCCAACAGGCCCACATGATAGGCTATGCTGGACACAGCAAGTCCAAGGTCAGGCATCCCCCACGCCCAGAGCGATGCGCTGAGCAGGAGATGCTAGCCTACCGCCCAGAAAACACTGTGTTTGCTGAGTCCAAGGCCGTTTACCTGGGGGTTCTGCCACCAGGATTTCTATTGATGGAGGCGGACAGAGAGCCCCGTCCTGACCCGCCCTCTGCAGAGGGGGGTCTCTGCGAGCTCCGTGTTATGGTTCCCGCAAGGCAGACGGCCAGGTTTTCCCTTCATCTGTCCTAAAGCCCCTGCTTCAGGCTGGTCTGTGGCTGCCTCTCTCTTTCCTGGGGAGCCTGGGCATGGGGGCCTTGGAGCTCCGCTGGTGGGAGTCTCCAAGCCTGGCAGGGACTCGTTCTCTGGCCCCTCTGCCAGGAGACAACACGCCACCTACTGAAGACGGGCTCAGAATCGCACGTTAGTGGCTTTCCAGCGACGCAAAGATCCAGCCGGCTCCTGGGCACAAGTGAGGGAGGAGGAGGGGTCTTCAGGGAGTTCGATGGGCACAGCTTCCCAAGGTGAAGGGGAGGGCATAACGGGCACCCACATCCAGGGCAGGACCCACATGGGACTGGGTGCCGACCCACGAGGGGCACGGGAGCCACCGTCAGACCCTGATTCATAACCTGTGGGCACAGCAGCGACTCCCCGACCATCAGCTGGGGAGGATGGCAAACAGCGGCACAGGGATTTCGGGTGGGGACTCGGGGTCTGCAAGAAAGTCCGGGAGGGCAGAGAACTTGCGTCTCTACTTAATTATCACCCTCGGGACCCCAAGGCCAAAGACACCATCTCTGCTCACTTTCATCCAGGGAAGGAAGCCAGACCCTAAAAGAGAAGTTGGAAGGATGCTCTTGAACGCCCGCTAAGGATAGCCCCGAAGGTGCGCTTGCTTAGAAGTGCGGCTCGTCTGGTCAGGCTACTCTTCCGGCCAGGAGGGCCCTGGGGAGGCGGGCAGGGTGGTGCTGGCCTCCAGTTAGGTCATTTGTTCCTTGAAGCTGCAAGGACCTGGTGTCAGGATCCTTCAGGCTGAGGCGCAGAACCTTCTCCTGGGGGCTCAGTCCTGAGGAGTCGCCAGAGACTGCTGGGTACAACCGGAAATCCTACTGGTTGGTTTTATTGTTTGCTTCTGTTTTGTTCTGCTTTATTCACCAGAAACAGAAGGCACTTCACTCCCTCCTTCAGGCCTGGGGTGGTGTGACCCCCTGTGCGTGCTCCCACATCCCCGTCCACCCAGGGAGTGCTGAGGCGCCCCATGGTCCCGGCTCCCGCTTTGCAGACAGGCGTGGGGTCAGTGCTTCCTTTGTGTTAACCTTGGCGGTCTGGTCCCCGACATCCCGGGCAGCACGTGGCTGTCCCGCTCCGTGGGAACGCTTGCCAGAGGAGGGCCTGGGAGAGGGAGGTCAGACTTGTCCCAGGGTTAGCGTGAGGACATCAAGGAGCCACCGTGGGGGCGGGGGAAGACAGAGAGACCCTTCTCATGTGACCCGGAGGCTTGGAGGAGGCCTGGGGAGACACAGGCACATCCTGCCGCACACACCCCTCCTGTGGGCTGTTCCCCGACGCCTGGCCAGCCACAGACGAGAGAGTGGATCCTCCTCGGATACCACGGGGTGAAGGGGCCCCAAAGCAAGGCCGGGAAAGAGGATCCTGGGACCCAGGGCCAGCCTGGAGCTTCTGTGCCTCATGGATCTTTAAAGCTGAGGCCCCCGTTTTTACTTCGTTTATTGAAAATGTGGACTGAGGGCTCCAACACGCCGCTCCCAACATGGCTGCTCTGCCAGCGGGTTGTTTTAAGCTGAAGGAACCTGAGATATGGCAGGTGTGGGAAGGGCCCTCTGACCTTCCCCGAAGCAGCTCACGGCCCTCCTGTGCGAGGTGACCTCGCTGTGCCCGGAGGAAAGGCGGAGGGTGCTGGGAGGTGTCCGAACGCACAGCCAGGGCTGAGTCTGCCCCAGGTCACCGCCCTGAGCTGGTGCCCTCTGGTCCGGGGACGCTCCAGCCTCTGTCCGACGGGGCGTGAGAGGCTCAGCTCAACCCAGCTTCATTTTCCCTTCATTGATCATTTATTTTAACAAATGACGCAGGTGCTGTGTGCATCCTGCAGCTTGTGCGGGCCACCACGACTTCTCAGGAAGAGGGACAGAGCTTCCTGGTCGTGAGTGGTGGTGGCAGCACGCGGGCGGGGCGCACAGCCCGTGCCTAACACGCACCTGCGGCTCAGCTCCAGGCTCAGCTGAGGGACCGTGGGAAAGTCACTCCATTTCTCGGCGCCTCTGCGATCCTGTCTGCAACAGGAGGGTAATAATGACTTGCATCTTGTGGGGGAGGGGGTTGAGGAGTTTGTGAATCAGTATGATCATTGCCCAAGATGGGTGAAAGTTTCATTAATTATATTACACATGAAGGAGGCATGCATGCTAAGGACACAACAGTTCTGACACTTGTTTAGACCGGTGGGTCAGGCTCTACGGGACCGTGACGTGGTGGCGGGGTAGGGGCCTCTGCGGGGGTCGGGGGGCATACCAGGGGTCTGCAGTGCAGGAGGGAGGGGCTCAACTCAGAACACTAGACAGAAGGTGAGATTTCCAGCCCAGGAGCCGGATTGGAGGGAGGCAGTGGGTGGAAATGACTGAGCTGCCCCAGCGGGACCCTGGCTGAAGGCAGGCCGGGCGATGAGGGGTGATCACAGGGAGATGCTGGGGAGGGGTTTCTGGCTAAACCAACCTGACGGGGTCCTGGCTCCTGCTGGGTGGTGTGCAGCCAGACGTGGAAATCCGAAAGTCCCCGCCGGGTTGGGAGGCAGATACGCCCCACTAGCGTCTGGTCCGAGCTAAGCTCTGTTCAGGCAGCAGGAAATAAATGTGAAGAGTTACTTTCTGGAGCCCTTACCCCATATCAGGGCTGGCAGCCTTCGGTTTACTTTGTAACTAGTGATTCCTGAGCACCTGCTGGGCGCCACTCACTGCCCTGCGCTCACTTTCGTTTACTTTGTAACCAGTGGTTCTCGCGGCCCCGCTGGGTGCCGTCCACCGTCAAGAACTCATTCCCGTCACCCACACGAGCTGTTTGTGCCTCTCTCAGCCTTGGGAGGTACAGGCTGAGGCAAGATGCCTGGGATCCTGAGGTCTGGGGGTCAACTTGAATCGGAAAGAATCCTGGGCCAAGATTCTCCTGATGCACAGTCTTGTCCTCGAGAGCTGTCCCGTCCTGGGCAGCTCGGCTTCGTCAGACGGGAGGATGAGTCCTCAGAGGCTCTTGCAGATTCTCCCAGGGCTTGTGGTTTTGCGGGTGCACAGGCTTCGCAGAGCCAATCCCTTGGCAAATACTGGACCATGCAAAGCACTTCGAACAGCGTCTTCTAGACTTTAATATGCCAACGTCTGCTCGGAGCCAGGCGTGGGATGCCAGGTTCCCAGGTGGATCTGACTACGGAATATTGTTTATGGGATCCTCGCACCAGTTTCCAAAGCAGGCCTGCTGGGAAAGCTGCCTGGATGCTCTCAGAGTCCCTCTGCAGGTTATAAAGTCTCCCTGACCTGCTAATTGCTCAAGACTGAGTGTTACCCGGCACTTAGGAAAATACACTTAAAGAAAGAGTAAGGAATACAGCCTTCTTCCCCCTGGTGATGACGAGGGTAAGACACACCGCCCTCCTCGTGGCCTCGGCTCAGGGCCATTACCTCATGTCGGTGGGAGGAGCTCTGTCCTCACTGCCGTTTCCACCTTTCTGCTGGGCCTCTGCGTTTGGTTTGAAAAATTGTCCGCATTAATTGTCAGGCCTGTCCCCCTCCTCTTCCCCCAAGCCCGAGACAAGGGCGGTCGCTTTCTCTTCACCCAACAGTTGTCAAAAAGAAAGACAGCTCTCTCCCGGATGGTCGAGGGCGCTTCTCCTGCCTGGAGTTTTCTGTCTATGAGAACAGCTCAAAGCCATTAGCACTGGGATCTCGGGGAGAGAATCTGTCTGAGATTTTCAAGGTGAAAAGAGGCTCAGCATTTCTGGCAGGGGCCTGATTACGTAAATCCGGACTGTTCTGCCCTGTCCCTGGGTGCCTCGCACCTGGGCGCTCGAGACAGGAAGCCACCTTCCATTCCTCATGCAGCTAAAGGCCAACAGCACCCCCACCGTGGTCTGTAGAAGCTTCTGGACGCAGCTCTTCCTGTCCACGCTGGCGTCTGCCCTGCCCTCTAGGTGCGTGACTCTCCCTGACGGGAACTTCTTCCAGGGAGGGCAGGTGCGGCTGACGGCCGGCACAGAGCTACTCAGTCGGAGTTCGTCTTGGGAGACGTTGGCGATGTCACATCAGCCTCTGGGGGCACGCGGGACCTTACAAATAGGCCAAAGACGATTCACAAACACAAACGCACAAGCAGGGAGTCAGTGAGTGGAAAAACGTCCACGTGGACACTAAGAAGTGCAAACGAAACAACAGACGACGTGTGTGTGTGTGGGTCTGTTCGTGTCTGCCTCTCGGACCCGAGGAGCCACGTGCAGTCTGAGAAGCCGGCCGGTGAAACGGTAAGTCTTCGTCACTGCTGGCGGCTGCCTACGCCGATGTTTCGAGCAATATTTTCCCAAGATTTTAGAAAGCCCTGTGAAGAGAAGAGTTCATACTCCGCAGACGCCGGGTCCCCGTCTCCGTCCTGCAGACGTGCTGGCGCGCAGCCAACATACCGAGTCTCTGCCAGGCGCCCTACGATCTTCATCTCGTCCTCTGAGAGAGAGAAGAGTTCAAGCGACCGGCCCGAGGTTGGCAGCGAGTAAGTGAGAGACGCAGAATTCGAACTCAAGACACGTCCCCCAACTCTCTCACTTTCCCACCCTACATGACTTGCTCATTTGTTCCCTGCCTGTGCGGGAGCCTCAGCGCACCCTCCCCTGACGACCTCGACATGAAGATGCTCAGGAGCCAGTCTATGACGGTGAAGACTGGGAAGACTAGGTCACGACATCACAAGGAATGCAAGCACTCTTCTCTTCGGTGCCTACCTAAATCCTACTGGGAAGGAGATTCAGTGGAAGCTGCCAGCGGCTCCACTGGGACAATGAGAGCAGGAAAGGAAATGGGAACCTGATTTTGGGTGCTGAGAGGCGGAGGACAGGTGTACATGGACTGGGCCATCCAAGAAAGGAGGATCCAACCGATGGCACACAAAACACAGAAAACAGAAGGAAATTCAAACGTAAAGGAAAACATACAAACACCACCCCCCATGGGTTCGGGGCTCGATGCACCTGCACCCTGGATGCAGACGTGGGGCCTGACCGCCCCCTCCACCAGACATGGCTTCCCCCACTCAGTGTGCTGGCGAGGGTGAGAGACTGGAGGGTTTGTCTCTGGAGAGGCTAAATCAGAGGGGTGCTGAAAACGTGAGGATTAGACGGGAATTTCCTCCTGGTTGAGTCTCTGGATCCTGGTGATCAGACTTCTTCCAGGCAGGAGACTGTGAGGGTTTTCTCTGGGAAATCTCAGCAGAGTCTCCCAGTGACGTTCCAGGCAGGTGCCCTAGTCAACAAGTGCCACTCTTAGTTGGGAACCCTAATCAACTTTTCGGGCCCTCCAATTGAACTTGAGCAAGATTTCAGGCCACCTGGGTGGCACAGGCGGTTAAGCACCTAACTCTTGATTTGGGGTTAGTTAGGTCATGACCTCATTGGTCATGAGTTCAAGCTCCTGTCAGGTCCTGTGCTGGCCTGCTTGGGAAGCTCTCTCTCTCTCTCTCTCTCTCTCTCTCTCTCTCTCTCTCTCTCTCTCTCTCTCTCCTTCTCCTCTCACTTATGCTCTCTCTCTCTCTTTCAAAATAAATAAACATTTTTTAAAAATTTGAGCAAACTTTCAATAATCGCCAAATATTTGAAGAAGTCTTGTAACATAGACAGATATCAAACAATCAGACAGAACCCCAGAGAGAAAATGATTATGGAGGAAGAGGAAAAACAAAGCCAATAAGCAACAAGCTTGCCAATAATATCCTCAGACTTAGAAGAGAAGATGTGTCACCTATTAAAAATTTTTTTTAATGTTTATTAATTTTTGAGAGACAGAGACAGACAGAGCACTAGTGGGGGAGGGGCAGAGAGAGAGGGAGACACAGAATCTGAAGAGCTCCAGGCTCAGAGCCGTCAGCACAGAGCCTGATGTGGGGCTCGAACTCACGGACTCTGAGATCAGAACCTGAGTTGAAGTCGGACGCTCAACCAACTGAGCCACCAGGCGCCCGAGATGTTTCGTCTCTTAAGCAAGAACAGAATGCCGCTAAAAAGGAACATGCAGAAAACTACCACCATCAACACCAACAACAAACAGTTTGGGGGCATCTAAAAGATAATGGCAAAAATTAACAACTCAGAAGAAAGGTTCTAAGATAAAACTGAGGAAATATCTCAGAAAGTAGCAAAATGACAAAGTCATTAAAAAAGATAAGAAAATTAGAGAATCAACCAAAAAAAGAAAAAAGGAGGAGAAGTTGGAGAGAGAATGGACGGGGTTGACACAGGGGTTTGCTCACCTGCGAACAGCAGAGATGTGGTGACGACGCAGTGGTTCTCGGGGCCTCAAGCCTCCCCAAGCATCGCCCTGTTGACTCAGCCCAAGTGCTGTGGATTTACCCCTGCAAATCTGATAAGAACTCCGGAGACGGACATTATTTTTGTCCCACTTTATAAATCACGACAATAAAGCATGGAGAGGCTAGGAGACTGATCACCCAGGTCACCCAGCTGGCAGAGGGCAGAGCGGGGATTCGAACCCAGGTCGCCTGGCTCTCTGGCCCAAGACCCGACCTCTTCACTAGACTGCCTTTCAGTAAAACAGCGTTATAAAATCCAAGAAATATTTCCAGTTTGTTTTCCAGACCTGACGTTTCCAAACTGAAAAGACGGTTTGGGTGTCGGGCACGGTGATAAAATACTGTGCAGACTAAGACGTAACACCATAGCATCGTGGGACTTGGGAGCCCTGGGGACAAAGCAGAAACCCTAAAAGCTGAGAGAGAGATGAGAGAGGACACATTTCCTATGAGATCAAGAATCAGAATGACATCTGACTTCTTCTTAAGAGCAAGGCTGGAAACAAGGAGAAAATGGAGGAATGCAACGCTTTCTGTTCGGAAGGCAAGGAAGTCTGAAGGGCAGTCTACACTCGGTCTACGCTCAGTCTACACTCAGCCAGGTGGTCAAGTGTGGGTATGGAGTAACATTTTAGCTACCTCTGGCCTCACACGCCTCCTCCCTGGAACCCGAAAGAGCCAACCAGGGCGAGGAAGGCACGGTATCAGGAAAGGGGGGGCACGGGAAAGTTGGGTCCCTGAGGTCGTGGGGAACTGGACTCCAAGGTGACGGGTGTGGATCACAACAACGCCTAGATCAGAGCAGGTCGGGAGAGCGGGAGGGAGGCCCCCAAGACGAAATTCCCGGATGCATTTGGGTGAACGGAGAAGGGACTCCAGTGAGGGCCAGTGTCTACAAGATCAGGAAAGACGGCGGAGAAGCGACATGGACAGAGAGCCCGCACCCAAGACCGTCGATGCGAAGAGAACACACGGTCGTTCAGGGAAAGACGGGATCTCACGGGGCGGCTGAGTCGGAGGCGCCCATCACCCTGCGCGTGTGCCCGTACGTGGAGACATAAGCCCCGAACGTGGGTCTGGTCAGACGGTGACGCCCTCCTCACCCCTGGGGCGGGGTCACGGGGGTGGGGCGGGGGCATGTGTGGGGGTGAGGTCGGTCAGAGGGTTAAGCATCTCTTGTCCTTGGTGCCAGGCCAGCAAATAATGACTGAGGTTGAAGAATTGACGGGTGTCAATACGTTATGCATGAATCTAAACGTTAGGACCGAAAGAAGTGGCCAAAAGTAAAGGGGGGGCAGTAAACTCGGGGGAGGGAGGAGGCTGGAGTTGGTCGGGCACCGCGGGTTTCCCAATCAATCTCACAGACGCGGTCGATTCCATAACTATGCGCCCAGGTAAGCGGTTACAAGAGAAATTCGATAAAAGAAACGATGATGGATGTGGACGTTGTTTGATGAGACGGGACCACGGAGGACCGTGCGGTCTGGGTGGAGCGCAGGTCCCATGGCGTGAGCAGCGCAGGGAGCAAACCACAAGCAAAACCAGAGAAAAGACTCGGGGGAGAAGCGGCAAGCACCTAGGTGGCTGGTCAGGGAGGGGGATGTTTTAACGAGTCTGCTTTTAAGGGTTTCCAGCATTTTCCGTCATGTGGGGACGTCCGTCTGGTAAGGGGGAGTGGGGAGGGGAGCCGTGGTCGGGGGACACGGAGGAAACGCGGTCCGAGCGAGGACACCCTCCTCTTCGGGACGCCCGGTGGCCCCCGGGGCGACCTGCTGCCCCCGGAGCCGGAGCGTGAACCTTCCGGAATGGGACGACAGGCAGTGGACGGAAGTGGGAGAGGCTGGCGAAGGGAAAGAGCGGTCCCAGAGTCCCAGGGGACCGTCCACACCGGGGGCGCGTGGCTGGGGAGCACCTCCTCACCCCACCCCCACCCCCGCCGTGCTGACTCCGAAATGCGAGGGCCCAGACCGCGATGGTTCTCTTGTGCTGCTCCCGCACACGTCCCCGCTGCGGGACCAACGTGGGGCCCCTCCTGTCTCCCCTCCACCCTCCCGAGAAGGACGGCCCAGGACGGAGGATCCCGGAGCCCCACCGTCATTCTCAGGGGTGTGAAGTTGCAGCCCCCCCCGGGGGCCTCCTGGGGCGCTGGGTCAGCTCACACGCGGGACACACTCAGCGAAGGAGCAGTGTCTCAGCACTAAGCAGGGGACGGAGAGTTTCTCCGGGTGGATCTGGAGGAAGACACTGGTCCCAGCGGTGGCTGGAACAGCACACACGCACCTGTAAGGGCAAAACGGTGAACACGTCTTCCCAACCGCATGTTTGAATGATGTCACGTCCACAGCCTGGAATTCGTCCTGGTGGGAATATCACACGAGACAATCCGTAAGCATGATGGGGAGGTTCCCAGCCCCCTGGAGAGCTGGTCATTACGTATTTACTCCCAAAATACGGCAGAGGGTGCCCAGGCCCTGGGAGCGATCAACAGCCCAGGGATGCCGGTAATGGCCACGCCGGTCCTTCCAAGAACGTCCCAGAGAAGGGCCCGGCCTCAGCAAGGACTCTCCCATTTGGGGAGGTGCTCAGAGCCTTTACGACTTGAGGAGACTGGAAAGTCAGGGCTCTCTCCCTCCGGGCCATCCTGGCACTTGTCACAGAGGTTTTCGGAGACTTTAGTCACAGCCACGGTGAGGGCGGAGAGCGGTGTGGGGACCCAACCACGCCCCGCACAGCGGCGGGACCGGGGCGCCCTCCACATCCCGCGCTGGGACTCCCAGAGAGCAGGCTGACGCTGGTTGTATTTTAGAGCTTGCGCGCGCCTGGAGGGAAGTGGCAGATCACAGACGATCCCGCTCTGCACCCCATTGCCTGGTTTAAGAGTAAAAAATGTGGTAAATGAGTCCTGGGTGGATCTGCCAGCAGGGGTGTAATAAAGATTGATGCTTTGCAGGCGGCCTCCTCTCGGAATGCAAATCTCCTTTCCATGAATCAAAATCGCAGCAGGTGATAAAAAGGAAATCGTTGTGCGGTGCCAGACCCTCTGGGTGACACCGGGTTTCTGAGTCCTAAGTCTAGGGGTTCTGTGAGGTTCCGTGGGCTTCTCCGGCTTCTCCGGGGCCTCTGAGGCCCCCGGTAGGGCAGCCTAGAGGCTTTTGGACCCCAGCACTGATGGGGTGACTGGACTCTCAAAGACCGCGCCTTCACAGAGACTGGGTTCACTACAAGTGCACGGTGACACAAGCCGTCTTTTCTTGGTTCTGCTCAACCAACACACCGACCTCCTTGGTGCCTCCACCGGGCGCTGGCTGCGTCCACGCAGCAGGCCGGTGTGAAGCCTTGAGCATCCTTGAGACGGGCGCGCTCCTGCCTGCGCAGGACGCATGGAGGTGCTGAGAGCCGGAGGGCCTTTCTCCCTGTGCTGCCTCACTCCTCTCATCCGCCTTCGGACAGACTCCGCTTTCTGGCCCTCCCCATGCCGCCCTCACCTCTGCCTCAGGGACGTGGGATGCGCGCTTTCCCACGCAGCTTCCAAACTCGGCTCTGAGTGGAGCATCGGGCCCTCCTCACCCCTGCCGGTGCACGTGTGGCACCTGCTCCCTGTCCCTGCTTCCTCGGCCAGGACCCTGTCCCCGCACACAGCGCTGTCCCCGCACCTACCGCAAGGGCAGCTGGGGCACCACGTGTGGCTCTGACTGTCGCCTCTTTTCTTATGACAACGTCATCACCGATCCCGTGGGCCACCACCGACCAGGGCGACTGGCGGCCTTTGTGTCTGGGGATTGCAGAGTCCTCACCTCCACTCGGTCAAGCTCTGCTCTGCTTGTCTCACTCCTGTCCTGGTGCAACTCCTCGCCCCTACGTGGTAGTCATTCCAGAGGATCCTGGGGGGCCGGGCACGTCCCCCTGAGTCAAATCTCTCTTATTCTACGTCTCCTGACAGGCTCTGACAACTCACCCCGATCTCATAAAATGGGCGCGTTGCCCGGCAGACAGTCGGAAGCGCCTCTCTTTGGGGCTCCAGGTTCTGTGGGTCTGTGACGCCAGCCTGGCCCCCCCCGGGAGCCTGGCCCCCCGGGGAAGTGGAGGGGGCCTAGCTTCCTGTTTTGCCAGATGATGCTTCTTCAGAATTGGTGGGTAGACAGTCAAGAACGGGAATTTAATAATGAAGACACAAACCACCGAAAAAAGAAAAGAAAAAAGAAACAAAAGCCGGGGAAAGTGTTTCACAAGTCGCTGTCACAGAAGACGTGCAAATGGCCAACAACACCCGTAGGGGGACATCATTAGTCATAAAAAGATGCAAATTAAAACAATGAAATATTAACGTCGTAAGGAAACGTGAAGCACTCACTTGAAAACCCCCAGAAATCCCAACCGTTGGCAAGACGCAGGAGAGAGCAGCGAGGCAGGCGGGAGGTGAGATATGCAAACAGCAGAAAACCGCGGCGTCCCCGGAGCGAATGCACATGCGCCCGGGGCTCTGTGGCTTCCCTTCGGGTGTTTATCTGGGAGAAATGAAAATAAATACGTAGAAATCCCAACCCTACCCGAGTGTTCATGGCCGGGAAATTCATACCCAAACGGGAAATTATCCTCTTCGACCCACGAGAGCTTGGACCAGTTCTACTTCTGTGCGAAAGAATACTTCTCGACAGTAGAGGTGACAAACCAGAGACGCGGCTGGGAGCTCACAGACGCAGGTGCAGCGCGGAGGAAACGGCCTGGAACGCACACCGCGCGGTTCTGTCGGCTTGGAGTCCTGGGACCGGCAAGACCCCTCGACACGGGGTGAAGTCAGCGCTGTGGCTGCCTGCGGGCATGGGGGATTGACCCGGAAGTGGGGGAGGACCCTCCGGGCGGAGAAACATCCTCTACCCTGGATGGCGCACTGTTTTCACGATGCGCGCGGACATGTGCCAAGCAGACACTTAAAGCCCGGGCACTTAGATGGCAGTGAAGTGTGTGTGTGTTTTGTGTCCGGGAGCAGCAGTAGTCAAGGTCTCCAGGCTCCTTTGAGATACAGAATCAGGAAACCTCCCTCCTTAGCGAGGACAGTTTGGATGAGGGCCTTTGCTCTGGACAGGATCACCGGCCCCGCTCTCTGCCCCTCCCTGCGTCTGCGCCTGGGGCCTCGTGAGGCAGCAGAGCTCAGCCCAAGGGGCAGGAAAATGTGCGAGCAGCAGGCACAGGCTGTGCACCCCTGAGATCTCGGACTGCTTGTTACTCAGCAGCAGCGGGCTGATACACTCCCCTCTCCGTCCATGCTGCCGCTGAGTCCTCCCCGAGGTCACTTCATACCCAAGTTCTTACATCCGCTGTCTCACAGTTATTACTGATGCCACGCCCCTACCTGGACCGCTAGAATCACCATAAGACATTCTACCATTTACACGTAAAATTAACCTGGCACTTCAGCCCGATCTCCGGACTCCACGTCAGCAGCCCCCAGGGGCCCCCATCCTCCCCGTGCCCCAATATCTCCCTACATCCCACGGTCAGCTGTAGACTCAGCCTACCCTGCACCTGTCTCCTGCCTCCCCGACCAGTGTGCCCAGAGGCCATGCAGAGGTCAGAATCAGAGCATCCCTGTGGATATGGAAGGAGAGAGTGGGGTTCACCAAGGGGGTCAGGATGTGTCACCCAAAAATAGGCCACTGTGGCCCGAGATTATTTTGAGTCAAACCCCTTTGAGCTCCGGAAATCCCTTTTCTCCTCAAAAGGAAAAGCTTCCCAAAAGAAGCATCACCATTAATTCCCACCCCCAGGGGCAGCTGCAATCTCTTCTTCTGGACTATTCTATCTCTTACTTATTATCCTAAGGGCCTTTTTGTCTCTCAAGAAAAGTAACTGATGTGTTCATTAGTGCCCCCCAACCCGAAGTCATTTGTTCTCCTGGAAGTGTCCCTCTGCCCCTCCTACTCCCCAGTAAGATGTGTATAATCTCTGGAATCTGATTTTGGTGATGCCTCAGCCCATGAAGAACTGAAAATTAATTAGTGTTCATGCCTTTTCTCCCATAACCCTGTTGCCAGTTTTAATTCACAGCCCCCAGGCATTACACTTAAGAGGATAGGGGAAAGGACTTTCCTCCCTTAAAACCACCTAGATACTGAGAAGTCAGATGGTGGAAGCAGGAGAGATTAGAACATGTAAGATTTAGAAGCGAAGCCCAAGGTATTTTATTATTTTATTTATTTATTTATTTGTTTGTAAACAGTTCTGGGTTCGACTGAAAGAACTTGTCTCTGCCTCTCACTTCCCGGCTGAGACCAGATGACCGGACGCCCCGAGCCTGGACTCCCCCTCGCTCCTCCGGCTGCGTACAGAAGCCCAAACCTGGGATGCATAAGGACGCGGTGTTTAATGAGGCTGGAGGCGCTGAGGAGCCGCACTTGGACCGAGGGAGAGCCCGCGGGGAGCGGCGGAGACGGCAGCCGCTGCCGGGGCCATCAATATTAGTTAAATTTAATAGTGAGGTCTTATTGACTATAAGAGTCTTAATTATCAGGAAGAATGACCCTGTCTGTTAACAGCAGAAAAATGATCAAAAGCGAACCCACATAAACTTAAATTGTTTGCTTGTCCTTTTATAAATAAGATTAATTGGCTAAATGGAGCCTATAGGTTAAAAGGGATAAGTGGCAGTTTGGGTTGGTTTTCTCGCTGACAATCGCCTGCTTAGCACGCGCAGGCTTACGCTCCGGAGGTTTGATGGGGGACATTCATCAAAGAGCGTTATCGCTCCCAGGTTTTAACGCGACTCTCCTCCGAGTCTCTCCCACCTCCGGGCCTGGTCGACTAGGAGGCTTACAGGCCTCCGGGCTGTCGGAGGAGGGTGTTCTGAGGGGGTGGGTGTTACTGAGGTCTCCCCGGGAAGCCAGCCCAGGCACACGTGTGTGCACACACAGGCACACGCACACACGTGTGTGCTCCTGCCCTGCCTGCTCTGGCCCTCGGACAGCACTGCGCTTACCGGAAACCCTGAATGGGGGTTGGGCCGCCTCCCCTCCCCCCAGAGATCCCAGGGGGCACCGAGCACGAGCACGGGAACCCATTTCCCAGGGCCGACTTCTCTGAGAAAGTCTGCGTTCTGCATCGGTGCTTTCCTCCGGGTGGGTGTGTCCCCCTCCCCCGCCCCGCCCCCGCCCCTCCCCCACCTCCGGAGGCGCGGTCACCAAGGCCGGTCCTGAGGATGTGATGATGGACCCTCAGGCAGCAGACCTTGGTCCAGACTCTCGTCTCAGGATGAACACCCAACTCCAGGAAAACCAGTGACTCTTTGACTTCGATGGGAACCTGTTCCATGTTCAAAACGATGCGGGAAGCGGAGGTTGCTGGAGGGCACGTTCGTGGCGTTGGCCGGGCATCCGTCGGCGTCAGACGAGGGGTTCCTCAGAGCCTGGGAAGTGGGAAGCCAGAGGCGCCGTGGGCCGTGCTGCACCCGCCCCCCAGCTCCCCTGCTGGGGTCCTAACCGCCCGTAAGTCAGAATGTGACGGCATTGGAGACGGACAGGCCTTTCACAGTGGGGACCCAGGACACTGAGCCCCAATCCGAGAGGACTGGTGTCTTTACAAGAGGCAGAGGGGGACACAGACACGGAGGGATGATGGTGGGGACACGCAGAGAGCAGACGGCCGTCCGCACGCCACGGAGAGAGGCTCAGGAGGTCCCGGGCCTGCCCACACCGGGTCTTGGACCTCCAGCCTCCAGACTGTGGGGGAATAAACGTCGGCCACGCAGGCGCCCGGCGGGGTGCCGCCCGCAGACCAGACGGACTGTCCCTTCTCTGCTCAGCACTGGGGAGGAGGCAGGGGGTCCTGCCTCCTTCTCACCCTACAAGGACATTCTTCTCCCGTCCTGACTTGCGTGTCATTTTTAAAGCATAGAAAACATTTGTGCCCCTAAATCAAAGCCTCATGTTTCAAAGGAAATTTAATAAAGCGAGCGCCACAGCCTCATGGAAATGTGTGCTGTGCAAACAGTGACGATTCTTGGCTGAAAGGAATTCTCTCCTGGCTCCTTAGGCCACCGAGGGAATGAAATCAAAAGATCGGCAGTGGTTCCGAGCCCCTGGCTGTCACAGCGAGGCGAAGCTCAAAGCCGCCGACTTTTGTGTCCTGAGCTAAATTTAGCTAATCACACCTCCGAGTTCTGTTCCGCGTCCAGGACCCCTGGCATCCCCAGAGAAAGGATTATGGTGGTGACAGCGATGATGATAGTTTGTGCTTTTCGTTTCTGGCTTCAGACAGTTTTCAAAGGACTCAGCCACCCTGACTTCACTCACGTCTGTGACGTCAGCTGAGGCTCCACGGGCGGTGGGGGGGATGCTGGATGGACAGACAGAAGGGTGCACATCTCCTCCACGACGCCCTCCGTCCTCCAGGACTTGCTGAGGACACAGGGCGAGCTGCCACCCTCATGGAGCTCCCTCCGTGGAAAGTTCCGGAGAAATGAAGTGTGTCACCTCCCTCTGTCTTGGTGGTTCCAGAGTTGCCAATACAGGGGTGACTTGTGACGCTGCTCCCGACTGGAGTGGCTCACGGGTGAGGCCGGGGGCTCTGCTGTCTCATGCACGTCTCCTGGGAGGGCCCGCCCACCTGCGACAGCTAAAGGCACAGAGACAGGACACCGTCTCTTATCTGTGCAGGTGGCACAAAGTGACCACAGTGGCTTTGGGTTGGGAGAGCGGAGAGGGGTCACTCCCCTGCTTCACTGTGAGGGGAGGGGGTGGGGGGCAGGAAAATCTCCCCTCTCCCGAAGTTTCCGTGGTGACAGGTGGACATGACATTTTCCAACATGGCCCCCACCTCCCGTCTTCACGTCACTTCTTCCTCGTGAGTACCGTTTCCGCAGTGGTTCAGAACAGAGGTGGGAGAGAGGCCCCTCCCACCGCCGCACCCCTGCCCCGTGCGTCTGGCTCCTATTATGCAGACATGAGCGTGGACTCTGAGTCAGGGATCCGGAAGTGTTACTTAGTGGGTCTGTGGTGATGCGCACAGGGGCTGTCTACACGGCCACCCACCAGCTCGCACCTCTGCTCAGCCTTCCGGGGTTCCAGCGAGGATCTGGGGGGTCGGGACAAGGAGGGCTGGGCCCCTCCCCAGGGGGCTCTCAGGCTCGTGGGCGGGTGCCAGGGCGCTTGGCAGCAGCGTGGTTATGACTCTGTGTCTGCTTGAAGCTTCAGAAAATGCCGGCCCTGCTGCCCCCACGCCGTCTGCAGCCATGCCAGCCCCTCCCCCTGCTCAGAGCTCCTGCACTGCCTCGTGGTCACCTCCTTCCTGCCCTCCAGGCTTGGGTTAGGTGCTCCCTGCTCAATGACTGCGATGTCACTCAGGCCCCCGCACCGGAGCGCACAGGCTGGACGGCTCACGCGGCGCAGCTCACCCCTCGCAGCCCCAGAGGCTGAGGGCAGAAATCAGGGCGTCAGCAGGGCCGGCCCTCCTGGGCCTCTCTCCTTAGCGTGTGGATGGCCGTCCTCTCCCTGTGTCCTTACCCTGTGGCTGTCCCCTGGGCACATTTGTGTCCTGATCTCCTCTGTGTACGAAGGCACAAGTCCTGTTGGGTTGGGACACACCTCTATGACCTCATTTTACCTTAATTACGTATGTAAGGGTTCCGTCTCCAAATAGTTGCACTGGGGGTGAGGAATTCGACATAGGAGTTTTGGGGATACACAGTTCAGTCCATAACAACCACCCAGTCCTCAGATAAAATACCCCTGCCCCAGGCACACCAGGCGGGTCTCAGCCCACTCACTGCCGGCCCCTTAAGTCCCGCACCCCAGACCTGCCACGGGACCCCCTCAGGAGCCCCGGCCTCCTCCTCCTGCTCCAGGGCGGCAGCCCCCCTCTAGTCAGACTGAAACCTCTAGAGGGGATGGTGATGTGTTTGCCGGCGGGATGGGACACCTCACTTTGAAGGGCAGGGGCACCCGGCCCGTTTCCAGGAAGCGTGAAGACGACCGGAGGTCCTGGGGGGCTCAGTCAGTTGAGCCTCCGACTTTGGCTCAGGTCAGGATCTCACGGTTCATGGGTTCAAGCTCTGCATTGGGCTCTGTGCTGACAGCTCAGATCCTGGAGCCTGTCTTCGGATTCTGTGCTCTGTTTCTTTCTCTCTCTCAAAAAAAAAAAAAAAATGTTAAAAAATTGAAAAAGAAAGAAGTCACAGCAGGCTCGTCACTGAGCCCGGCTGACTCTTCAGCAGCTGCCATGACCCAGGCTCCCTCGGACAGATTCTTTCCCTCAGACAGCAGATACGCCCAAAAGGTGACCCCAGTTTTTCCCAGTGACCAGTGAGGGCAGTTGTCTCTGCAGTGCCTGACTCTCCAGGTCTCGGATGTCCGGGTGCACCCCTCTCTGCACGGCTGCAGACCCAGGACCTGGGGGAGCAGCTCAGCGATTTCTTGTCTGTCCCCTGCTCCTGAGTCCCAGCTCTGCCATCTTCCACACGGGAGTGTCATCCCTCCTGTGGCCAGTGGCATCCAGGGTGTTTTTCTGGGTCAGCCTTGCCTGCCTTGGCCAGGAATCTCTCAAGAGGCAGGAGCGGGGTCTGCTGCTGAGCTGGGGTGTCCCCTCACCCAGGTCCCGGGAGATGCCACTGTCCCTTGGCAGAGAGCAGCCAGCTGGGATTTCGTAAGGTGCATTCGCTGGGCGTAATGAAATGAGAGAGACAGAACGAGTTCCAAGGCCCCAGAGGACCTCCCGCTAGCTGTGTCCCGAGCTCGTCCCCTGCGAGCCTGGTTCCCAGCTTCGAACGGGGAGGCCCAGTCGCTTAGGCACTAAGAAACGGACTCCGTGAGTACACCCGGCACCCAGAAGGCACTGACCACGATGAAGCGAGCCCCACCCCCCATTGTTAAAGCACCCTGAGGCTGAGCCAGCACCCGGACGGGAGCCCAGCCGCAGGGAGGCAGGGAGGCCGCGAGGCCTGCTGACGACCGGCGAAGGCGCCTATCCGGTGGCCCCGAGCCACAGAACACCTGCTCCGCGCCTTCTCCAACCTCAGATTCGCTCCAAGGCGTGGAGAAGAGCCAGTAACTTGGGACACATTGTTACAAGTAAGATTCGTTCTTAAAAACGCAGAACAACAGAAACCGGTCCAGCGCGTTGTGTGGACGACTGCTCTCCGCGGGGATAATTTGGGAGGCGGTTTCTTCGTTCGCCTGTGGGGCAGACACGGGGATTTATTTTCTGCTCCCTCTGCTGGTTCTCGACGCCCATAGTCAGCTTCCTGTTACCGTTTCTTTAGTGATGCCTGACTTTAAACCCTAACACGCCCATTCACAGAGCCAAATGGCATTTAGTGGCATCTCTGCGTGTCACCAGAAGCCAGAAGACCCCAGCCTCCTGCTCTTGTTGGCTAATTCGGCACCATCTGGGGCTCAACCCTCCGCTCTGATTTGTGTTGTTTGAGATAGACTTGTTTCCTCGGAACCACCATGCGTTCGTGGCTCTCTCTATTCGCATAGGTTTTCTCGCATCTTTACTGTTTCCCGTTGGTTTGATTTCCTCCTTGTTGCGGAACATCCTTTCACACCTCTTTCAAAAAGGCGTGCTGCACGGCCAACCATAGATGGTAAACTCGGGCTGTCTGAAACGGTCCAAAGAGCAGATTAATGGGATATAGACCTTCTAGGCTGAGTGTTGTTTTCTTCAGTGTTTAACGATTTACCCTATTGAATCCCATCCTTTGTGCTGCGGATAAGATGTCTCCTCTCTTGTTTACTACGGTTCTTTTGTCCTTTTCCTACGTCTTTCCACTGGCGGAGTTCAGGGGTTTCGGTTTGCCCGTGTGTGAAATCCTGAGGACTTTCTCTTGGTCGGTGGGCTTCAAGCGGCCCCGTGCGGATTTGTTCTATTTATTCTGCGTGGGACTTTTCTGGGTTTCTTCTCTCTGAGTGCTCACATGTTTCTGCGCTCTTGACAAACCGGCAGCCGTGTTTTCTCCTCTTCACGTATTTTTAGACGGAGGCGGAAGCCCGCTGCCCTGTCCTCCCAGTCCGGGCAGGCTGTCCCCCCTTGTCCGCTGCTGCGTCAGCCCCCGCCACCCTCCTGCTCTGCGCACATGCCGGCTATGCTGAGTCCACCAGGTCCCTCCCGGAAGGGACATCTGGCCTGTGACACGGCTGCTGGCTCTCGTTCTCCACGTGCCGTCTCTGTCCCCGCCTGCTTCTCATAGCCCCTGGAAACGTAAAAGTGCTTTAAAACCTCACTGTTTTCATCACCTCTCCCTCCGGAAGGCCTGACTTTGCCCTTGTTGGACCTGCTGGCTCTGATCTGGGGCCACGTTTTTTTTCTTTAATTGTTCTCATGTTAATTTATTTTCGAAGGAAAGAGAGAGACAGAGTGAGGGAGGGAGGAGCAGAGAGAGAGGGAGACACAGAATCCGAAGCAGCTCCAGACTCTGAGGTGTCAACACAAAGCCTGATGCGAGGCTCAAACCCACAGACTGTGAGATCATGACCTGAGCTGAAGTCAGACGCTTAACCTCCTTGCCCCCCCGACGCTCCCCTTCGGAGGGTGTCCCCGGGGCCTCCCAGGTTTCCCCTCTGCCCCGACGACCGTTTCCCGCTGGCGGAGCCCTGCTGTGGACCCGACGGCGATCTGCTCAGGCCCCAGTGCCCACTCTCGCCAATCCAGACCCGGAGAATGGCTGGCGGGCGAGGGGAGGCCTCTGAGCAGAGCTCCTTCTTCCCGCCGGGCCCCTGTGACCCGCTGTGGCTGCCCGTCCCCGGATGGTCGGCTGTGTGACAGTAACGAAGGCCTCGCTTGCTCCATTCCAGACGGAAAGTTCTAGTACTTCCCCCACCTGGGTTCCTGCCACAGAGACACGTGCGAGCATGAAAGTTACCACAGCCACCTCAAGGGATGAAGAAGCTGACTATGTGACTGGCTCACCTGCCTGCGCTGATCATGGCCCTAGACCACACGTGCCCTCGCCCTGTGCCCTCACCGGCGTGCTGTCCCGTGTCCTGCGCGCCCTCACCTGGCGTGGTGCCGTGTGCCGTGTGTTGTGTGTCCGTCACAGCTCAGGAAAGCTGGAGGAGAGAACATTCGTTAGCACAGCCAGATGCTCAGTGTCTGTCATTTGTTATCAGCGAGTTTCAAAGGCAGATGGTGAAGGCACACCCACGTGACCCTCACGGCAGGCTTACGAACGTGATCACTCTTGTATACTCGGAGGTAAAGTGCACGTGGGTGGAATGCTGCCATGGCTCCTCCCCGATTTGGTAATGCTTTCTTTGGGGCTCTGTGATCACGTGGGACCCGGGGCTCTGTGATCCTGTGTGACTCAGTTCCCCCCTGTGTGCAAATGCAGCTGCTGGGACTTAATTATTAACATCTGTCTGTCTCCTAACCCTTGGAAGTGGCTTGGTGACATGGCGCACAAACCCCCTCTCGAGGAGAACAGACACATGGGGGCTCCTCTCAGAACCGGTCCCAAGTCTAGGCGGACGACTGGACCAGCCCAGAGAATGGGGTGGCACTGTCCACTTGGACTCTGTGTTTTGAGGTCATGTACAAGCCCCCGCCAGTAGCCCAGGTTGGGTCCCTTCCCGGTCTCCGCTCCCCACGACCAGCCCAGCTGCCTTGGCCTAATTTCATAAAGACTACACGAAGATCTGCCGTCATGGAAACCGCTTCCAAGAAAGTGGTGCGCGTCCCCGGGGGGAAGTTCTCGAGACCAGACCACGCGCCACGGCAGGAAGCTACCTCCCGGGACCCTGGGGAGTGTGGCGCTGGAGTTGTGCCAGGCAGGGGGGACTGCACCTGGCTGCGGCGGCGGAGGCAGAGTCCCCAGCTCAGGCACGCGGCAGAGGGTGTGGCCCACACGGAGCCTCCCGGACTCCCGACGCCCCCCTCCGGCCCCCTGGCTCACGCAGCTCCTTACCCATCTCCCATGTGGGGTGGTTGAGCCTCCAAGTCACCCCAGGCACCCCAGACAGCGATCACCAGCCTACCGCCGGCCAATTTAAATTCAGAACACTGACCCAATGACAGAGCATGGCCCATTAGGACAATGATCAGACTGTAAATGGTCTGTTTGGCCATTGAGAAGGGTCCTCAGAGGACTAATTCCGCGTTTGTTAATGAGGCCTTTTTTGATTTCCTGGTACTGCTTTTCTTGAAGTATGACAGATTTATGAATCATGGAGGATTTTAATATTAATGTTGGCCTGACGGAAGATAAATCGGGCACAGAATTTATTGGCGTAGTAAAGAATTAGACGTTCCCTCCTCCATGACTATGAAGACAGCAGTCGGAATCTGTCCAATTTGTCCGGAGTTCATTCACGGAGCCACGTTTCAGGAAGCTTCAGGGAGCAATTCACCGATGGGAAGTGTGCGCCCCGCAGGAGAGAGTCAAGCGAGGAAGCACCCAGTGAGGCACGGCCCCCAGAACGGAGGAGAACCAGTGCGGAAGCTGGTTAGGCCTTCACCAGTTTCCGTGGCTTCCCCTCTGGGTGGTTCTCCCTGGACCAGTAAATACCACCCCATAGCTCGAGGGGCTGGTGCCTTGAGGTGGCGCCCGAGCAAGAATTCAGAGAGAGAGTAAGACTGATGGGTGGCTTTGGAGTCTCCTGCCTGCCCGCTTCCTCGGCCTACCTGCTCTGTCCCGGTGCGCTCTGTCCGTCTTTTGTTTACAAGCCCTGTGGCTGGTCACGGGGGTCCAGGACTGAGTCGCCACCGGTCTTCCCTACTGACATATGTAGGCAAAGCAAGGACTGCATTCAGCGGTTAGCGAGTGCTCACCCGCGGTCAGGCCGGTGCTGGGGAGTTTCCCACGTGCCGTCACCCAGACCTGGAAACTGTCCCTCCCACTGTGAAATATTAGTGCTGACCCCACTCTCTTGATAGACACACTGAGGCCCAGCGAGGCTGGGAAGTGAGCGCAAGTTTCCCGAGCAGATGGAAGGCACAGCCCGGCTCTGACACCACCTGGCGCCCGGCTCCAAAGTCAGGAGCGCACCACCGTCCTTGTCACCCCCTGTTGGGTTTCCCGAGGGGGCCTGTGCCGGGCGCACATGGATTTTGTTCTTCAAAATTCTACGAGAAATCCTCAGGCAAGCGCTCCTCACTGGATTTGCAGGAACAGTGTCATCAGTGATCTCAGCCGTGGGCACCAGCGTCTGCCCGGCCAGCAGCCTTCAGCAGCAGAACTATCTCTGTGACAATAATTTGAGGACGTCATTCTTCCGTAGGGGAAAGGCAGTGCCATCCTTTCTGTGGAAGGAAACCCCCGCGGGGAACTGGCAGGAGCCCCAGCCCCAGGGCCTGTTCTGAGTCTGCTCTGTTTTCCCCCCAGCCCGGGGCCTGCACAGCGCACTTCTGACACAGAGCACCCAGAGCCACCAGCAGACCCTGCAGCCTTGGGGCTGGGTCCTCGGCCCCAGGACTGCCCCACTTCAGACCCAGCTGCGGGGAGGTCCCCTGGGCCACCTGCACTTCTGGCCCACGGGCTATGAATCGGCGGCTTCCAAGACCCCTCCTCAGGTTCGGTCATTCGCCAGAGGGGGAGCTCAGGAAAGCACCGTGCTACAGTTTTATGTTAAACGACAGGCAATGAGGAGACCCACAGGGGAAGCCTGGGAGGGAGCACAGAGTTTCTGGGATTTCTCCCCAGGGACCCCTGTGGATAACCCTCCTGGCACATCAGGGTGCCCACCGGCTGCGGATCTCTGCCAAGTCTGGGGGTCAAGAGCCTTGACTGGAGTGTCATCACCTGCACACGACTGATTAAATCACTGACCGTGCACCTGAACTCCATCTCCAGGCCCCCTCCCCTCCTGGAGGTCCGGCTGGCTCAAAGCCCCAGCCTCGCAAGCACGTGTTGGTCTTTCTGGGGACAAGCCCCCATCCCGACCTGACCTGAGGGCCAACCAGGAGTCAACTCACCAGCATCGCAAAGAAACTCTGATCACTTAGGTCATTTCAAGGGTTTCCGAAGCTCTTGCCGAAAACCCCAAATGGAGATGAAATATATTTTTATTATAGCGCGGAGCCTTCTGCTCAGACAGCCCCCTGTCCTGCCCTGGGTCTTAAGATGACATCACTGAAGCCCACCTCTGTCTCCCTGCAGGTACAGCACTAATCCACGCTTGCCCTGGGGGCCGGTCCCTGCGGGGGAGCCGCTGCAGGGACAAATGGACGGTGGTCACCCTGATCTCTCAGTCTCTCCTCGCGGAAGCTGAGCGCACCCGGCTCAGGGCAGTAAGGACAGGCCACTGCAGGAGCTTCCGTTAGAGCTGCTTGCTTCTCATTTGAGTAGGTCAAAGGGCCGTGCTCACTGGACATATTCTGCATTTTTAAATTGTGACCAAAAAAACACAGAGCGAAAGTCAGAGACATTAGCAACTGTTGGGGGCTGATCAGTGCCTGAGCCTGCATAGTGATGAGTCCGAGGAAACGTGGAAAGGGCCTTTCTGCCCCTGTGGCCTTCTGGCTCTGCTCCTTTGCTTGTTGACTTTTTGACTCGCTGGCTTAAATAAACTCTTCCTTCAGGGATGAAAGAGCATTTACCGGACGCCACCCCCTCCGGTATTCATCCGAGCGGGGAAGTGTGTACAGACAAAAGACAGACAGAGATGCCAGGGCACGCTGAGTGAGGCTGGACCCATAACCACCCTTCCTGCCATCTGTCTCCTCCGGCGGCTGCTGTGTGCGGCTCCTGGGTCCCGGCAGCTGAGGTCCTGGAGCTCAGGGTGGCCACATTTACCCTGTGGGCCGAGATTAAAAATAGGCCCCAGTCGGCCGTAGTAACAAAAATCCGCAGACACGGAGGCTTAAACAACGACATTTCTGTCTCTTAGTTTTGGAGGCCGGGGTGTCGCAGATCAAGGTGCCCACAGACTTAGCTCCTGGTGGGGACCTTCTCCCCGGCTTGCAGAGGGCTGCCTTCTCACGGTGTCCCGTCATGGCGCGGGGAGAGGGCCCTCTGGTGTCTCTTCTCTCAGGGCACCAACCCACCCTTATGACCTCAGTTTACCTTAATTACTTCTTGAGAGACCCCTACCTCCGAATTCAGCCACACAGTGGGGTTAGCACTTCAACTCTGGCTTGGGGGGGGCAGGGGGGATGCACTTCAGCCGTCCCACCAGGGTTCGTGCCCAGGGCGATAGGAAACACTTTAGAAATTCTTTTTCGACTCCTCACTCTTCTCCCTCCATATTGTGGAAGAAAACCACATTCCCCCCAGGCCTCCTCACAATACTCTGAACTCGGAATGGGGGGGTGTTTCCCACACCGGGAACTCTGCTGGTTCCCGGGGGGACACAGGTGTCTGCCGGCTCGCACAGGTGCTCCGGCGTGGGCGCAGCCTCGGGCTAAGCTAAGAGAACAGGTCTTTGTGCCTAAATGTGCATTATATACGCATTGTTTGAGGGCCCGCTCCAGCACATGACTTACAGAGCCTTTCTGGTTTTCAAAAGAGGGGGAAAAATCTGCAACACATTTTGGCTACAAAACACATGAGAATCTTCTAAGGCCTTTTAAGCACCCAGAACATCAAAGGGAAATTGTCCCGACAGAGACGCTGCAGTTGATTCGGCCAATAATACATATGATATTGCATTCCAGAAATGTTAGCGCCTCCACCGGCAATCTTATCAATAGGCACAACTTTGAATAAAATGCTTTGTTATTAACTAAACCCTCCTCACAGACAGGGACCGTAAGGCCTTGCCGGGTCAGTCATTTGGATTTGAAATCTCCTTTAATATGAATTTCCAGAGGATATTACAAAGGACCTACATGGGCAATAAAACCTTGTGTGAAGCCGTGGAATACGCATTTCGGCAATGGGCCTCGTCAATGTCCATAAATACATATGCATGAGGCGCGCAGCCGCTTGCTTCTTCCTCGCTCTGGAGGCAGATTTGGGGGCGGGGCTGCAGCTAGCCTCAACCTCCTCCCTGCAGAGCCGGCTGCCCCACCACAGCCCGGCTCAGATATTCGAGAGGAAACGAGCAGCCCTTGTCTCACGGGCTGGAGGTCCCGGGTCACTGGAGACAGCAGACAGCCCCTCCGGTCTTCCAGAAGGACGTGGCCCTGAGGCCTGGTGGCCCAGGTAGCCTGCCCCTAGGGACCGGGTTTCTTTCTTATTTCCACCTTCTCCTTGCATGAGCTGCAGAGGGAGTCCAGCCTGCCTGCTCACGGCGGCCGCCCCATCCAGCACAGCCGTCAGCACCCTAGGCAAGTCGCGGCCTCCTTGCCTCTCCAAATGTGCACCTGTCGTCTTTGAAGGGAAGCCCGTGTATGAGATTCCCGTGGTTGCCCTGACAAACGGCTTGAAACAACACAGACTTCTCTCTCAGTTCAGGAGGCCAGAGGCCAAATTCAAGGCATTGGCAGAGCTGACTCCTTCTGGAGGCCCTGAGAAGCCTCCTCTGCTTCTCCTAGCTGCTGGTGATCCTTGGGGCTGTCCATACGACCCTGCAGTCTCGGCCCCCTGCAGTCTCCGCCCCCTACAGTCTCCGCCCACTGCAGTCTCCGCCCCTGCAGTCTCTTCCACGCCCCCCTGCAGTCTCCGCCCCTGCAGTCTCTGCCCACCGCAGTCTCCCGCCCCTGAAGTCTCTTCCACCACCACCACCACTCCCTCCAGCCCTGCAGTCTCCGCCCCCTTCAGTCTCCGCCCCCTGCAGTCTCCGTCCCTGTACTCTCCGCCCCCTACAGTCTCCACCTCCAGCCTCCCACGGCTGTTTTCCGGCAGAGTGTCTGTCTCTTCTTATAAGGACACAAGTCACTCACGTTGGATTAGGCCCACCCGACCGGTGCATGACCTCATCTTAACAAATGACATCTGCAACGACCATAGTCGCAAATAAGTTCTCAGGTCTGGGGGTTATGATTCCAACATGTTTTTTAGGGGGACATGATTCAACCCGTAACAGATGGCTTTTCACTCTTGCTAGCTGTTGACGTTGCAACCACGTTTTAAGAACCAGAGGCCTGTTTGTTCAACTTGCCCACAGTAATTAATCACCTACCAGTATCGTGCTGAGCACAGGGATTTAACGGGGAGCAAGCCAAGAGTACCCACCCCCAGGAGGCAGACCCAGATGGAGGGGAGGGGGGAGGGGCGGGGGATGGGGCAGGAAGGGACATGTGCCAAGGAGGCAACGGTGGCCTGGCCTCAGCCACAGAGCAGAAAATGGAATCAAGAGGCCCTGGGGCCCATTAAGTCATGGAGATGGACAGCGCAGCCCGACAGCTGGGAGGACGCTCACACACCGTCTGCCCTGCCTGAGAGCGTCCAACGTGGCTGGTAGCGCCCGCTCCTAGGAGGAAGGAAGACAGTTCTCACTGCTGTGGAGGCTGAGCGGAGACCCACCCCGTGCTCTGCTGGTGGGAACAGCCAAAAGCTTTGAAGGAGACCGTTGAGCAGAAAGCTGCTGCTGAGGGCGGGTCTTAAAGCCCTCTCACACCTGTGCCACACACACTCGGAGGGCTTCCTGGTGGTGGTGTTCCTCAGGAGGCACAAATGCTGCTCATCACCTACATATTCAACACCAGGGGGGCGGGTGCAAAGTTCGGGATGCCCACACTTAAATTATGGTTTAGAAACGACTCAACTAGTGGGAAAATGGGTCCAGCATAATAGTAGCTGAGACATTCTGGAGTAAAACTATATATACTTCAGCACGTTTCCGATCTGTGAGGACATGCGTGTAGCAGGATATTATGCAGAAAATGCTGCAGACAGAATTATTTATGGTGTGATCTCAACTGCCAGTCTTCGGTATGTGGCTATACATGAGTCACACGGGTGCCTGGGGGTTTAGAAAGCAAATTAGACCGAATTGCCAGCAGTGAGCATCTCGGTTTGGCGGCTATTTGGGTCATATTTAAAAATCCACCGTTTTGCTTTTACCTCTTTGTGCCATGGCTTCATGGAAGAACATGAGGGCGATACCAGAAACTATGTACTATTCTCCAGCATTCAGGAGTAGCGCAGGCTGCTGGAAGCTTCTTCCTTAGCCACTTTGCTAAGCCTTACTTCCTAATTTTTCCTTTGGGAGACAGTCTCCCCGCGTTTAGTCCAGGGGCCAGGTCTTCCACTCCAGGGACACAGGGCAGGCAGCCAAAAACGCGCACTTCAGGGATGCCCTTCGGGACCTGACAGCTTCCTGCTCGTGGGGTCACCTCCGGCGTCCGCTGGCATCTGCCCAGGTGAACACATGAAACAGCAAGTGAAATTGGAACTAAGGGTGAGGACAGAAAGGAGGCAGTGTGCACGCACGTGTGAAAAGAGGTTGTGAACCGGGGACCGAGTCCCAGCTGATTCATCTGGACATCAGGAGGGTGGCTCTTATCTCCAGGGACCATCAATCTGGCCATTTTCACCGACACTTAATCCCCCTTAGTGCAAAGCAAATATTTTAGCATTTTCCATATATATTTTTAAGGGTCTGGCTTGGAAACCCAGAAGCCAGAAACCCGAGCTCGGGCTGAAATTCTGTCTGCAGGCAGGTCTGGGGCCGTGCAAGCGACATGAATTATACCCGCCATTACCTCAAGACACGCTGCTCCGAGTTGGCATAAAATTGCCCATTTCCTGTGGTGATATAAGGGGCCTTATTCTCGACGCTCGGTCGATATCAGGAGCTACTATTTCGTGCCTGACACATTGGTCATTTTAATCACCCTGGCCTCCGTATCCGGGCCATGCCCCACTCTTCCGTGGCCGTATTTCTGACTCTGTCTGCAGTTTTCACTGCCAGGTCCTTTGGACGGGCTCATACTATTCAGGAAAGTCGAGGGCCTCATCCCTCTGGGGCATGTCAAGAAGGGGAGGAAACTTTATAAGCAGACAGAATAAATAATGGCGCAGTCAGGTGGTGAGGCCTGGGGAGACGTAGCGGGGGAAGGAACGAGGTGGCTCTGAGCCCCTCTCATGCATCCGTGTGCCTGTGTGAATGTGTGGTTGTGCTTGTGTGTATTGTGTGTGCTCATGCGTGTATGCTCGTGTGCGCACATGCATGTGTGCGTCCGTGAGCGCATGAGTGTGAATGTGCATGCATACATGGGCGTGTGCGTGCGCTTGTGTACGCAGGCACGTGTGTTCACGTGTGCATGGGTGTGCTTGTGCATGTGTGTGTGCATGCCAGTGTGTGTCCGTGTGTGCATGTGTGTGTGTGTACATGTATGCTCGTGCATCCGTGTGCAGCCGTGTGTGCGTCGTGTGTGTGCATGCATGTGTGTGAGTGTGCACGCACACGCCGCCCCCAGCACACGAACGCTGCTGCCCTCCGTCTTCCCAATTTCCAAGAAACTCTGTTCACATTCATCACCACCGAGGCCGAGGAGTGGATGTGGGTCCCCCCTTCCCCCCCACATTCTGCTCCAGCACTGGCCTTGCAAACAGGACTTTGTTCCAATGCGGTTAGAGAGCAAGCGGAGCAGGATGCGACCTCCAATACGCGCTCACTTACGTGGGATTTTGCCTGGAAGAAACCGAGGAACATGCAGAAGACGCAGGTGCGTGCAGACAACTGCACCCGGCTGAGCGGAGCCGTTGAGGAACATGCCTCAACATTCACGCCCACCTCCGTGCGTGCACCGCGTGTGTCAGGAGACACGCTGTCCACGGCGCTGGTCTGCCTTCCTGGGCCACCTCAGACGACCTTCCTTCCACCCGCCTCCCGTAACGGGAGCTGTGCAGCGTCACGTCCACAGGCCACTGTGGGGCTTTTCCAAGGTGAGGACCTGCGTTGACGACAGTGTCTGCGTATTTTGTATCCAGAGATCAGGATGCCCTTGTGTTTATTTGGCCTGAATCTCATTGCGTGTGCCGCTATCCAGGTTCCTGACCGTGGCCCTGACCCCATTCCCCACGAGCCCCATGGGGTTAACCCTCGCCTCTGCTCGGACCTCGACCCTTAGGGGCACAGATGCGGCCTTACAGATGACCTGACTGTGCGTTCATATTCTTTGGCCCAGGAGGGGCAAAATCTGAATTCATTATGGCATTTCAAGCCCCAGGCAGATGTGGATGGTGCTGGAGAGACACTGGGGAGAGCAGGATGACGCAGCCTCTCTGGAGGATGGAGCCTGTGAGTTTGGGGTTGCTCGCCTGCTGGGCTGAATCCCTCCAGCGTGCCCACACCCTCATCCCTGGAAGCTGCGAGGGATCGCTTATGGCCAAACGAACTTGTTAGATGTGACCAAGCCAAAGATCTAGAGACGTGGAGATCGCCCTGGATTATCTGGGTGGACACACTGAAGAGCCCATGTGGAGCAGGGAGGAGGAATCGCCTCATGCCGCAGTGCCGGCTCTGAGGATGGCGGAGGCGGCCGGGAAGGGCAGCAGCCGGTTCTCCCCTCGAGCCTCTGCGGGGACCGCAGCCCTGCTGACACCTTGATTTTGGCCCAGCGAAAGTGGTTTTCGGATTTATTTTTGGATTTATGACCTCCAGACCTGCAAGAGAATAAATGTGTTGTTTTAAGCTGCCAGGTCTGGGATAAGCTATTGCAGCAGCATGGGAAACTCATATACACGCTTTGGGACGAGGTGCAGCCTCGGAAATAGCCTGAGGCTGGAGGAGGCAGAAGGGCAGGACTCAACCCAGGACTGTCCGCACCGGCTTCTCCGGGGTCACGGTGGCACAACGGCGTTGGCAGGAGATGTGCCAGCTCTGGGACAATCCGGTCTTCCTGGGTGGCCCGGAGGATCCTATGAAAAACGTCTGGTAGGAGGCTCCCCCAGGGTCTGACCCGCAGAAGACAGATGACATATTTGGGTTTTTCCTTTTGTCTTCAAAGCCCTCTTAACCGTGGCTCCCACCCCCCCCCCTCCCAGGGCCGTGTGGCAGTCTGGTCGCAGCACTGAACGCCCCAGCTCCCAGACCCCGCCTGGTCCCTTCCTGCTGCAGCCCGTGTGCCGCTGCTTGGTAACGCCATTACCCAGAAAAGCACTTCGGAATGCAGCTTGCAGAGAGGACATTACCCATAAGGTCTGATGGCATTGGGCTGCTTTTCCTAACATTTATCTTCCAAATGCCATTAATCAGCCGTGCTGCTCCTCACGGAGGACAGACCCACGCCAGCTCCCCTTCCATTAACAGCCGCATCATCACCGTCACCGCTGGCCGGTTATCTCTGGGGCTGCCGCTCGGCTCCCCCTGTGTCCTGTCCCATCTGGACAGTGCGGTGTCCTCTCTCCTCTGGACAGTGTGCGGTCATGTGCCCCTGAGCTCTGCCTCGGAAAGTTCACACCACATAGTTCACCTGCTTCCCACATAGTCTTGGAGCTGGGGTGGGGGGTGGCTGCCACACATGGGTCCGGCGGGGAGCAAGGTCCAGCCAGATCAAGCAGGGGTGGGGGTGGTTTCCGGAAGGAGCAGACTGCCCTGACCGATCAGTCCCACCGATGGCTTCGTTACCAACTGACCAGTTACGGAGCCGACACCAGGCACCATCTTAAAGACGTAAGTCACACTCCTCCTGGCCTAGGGCTCTGGGTCTGGAGGAGAGGGGACTGTGCCTCAGTAAAGGGACAGCGGTCCTGTACCCAGGTCCTCCCTAAGACCCTCCTGGAAGACGGAACTCCCGTGGGCTCTTGATTTGGAAGCACGCTGAGCTAGACAAGGAGAGAGGACAGGAGAATCAGAAGCAGCCTTGAGCCTCGTGGTCTCCATGCTTCCCGGGTGAGGACAGGGAGTTGTAGATAACAAAAGAGAGAGGCGGACAGGTCTGTAGTTCCTACTACGTCTGGCTTGTGGGACTGCTCCTGGTGTACAGCCTCCAGGGTTCAGGCACCCTGTGCCCCCTGGCACTTTGTAGAGGAGGCCGTAAGGGGCAGCCCGGGGAATGGCGGCCCCTGTCAGAGAAGGAAGGAAGCCACCTCCCGGTGCCGTGTGGGCACCTTGGGCTTCAGAGCTGATTTCTAGGGACAGACACCCCGGGATTCCAGGGGCCCCGAGACCCGGCTGGTCCACAGGAAGCAGTTGGATTCGGAGCAGGGCTCCACTCGGAGGTGCCACTAGATCTGGATGAGACTCCCTGGGAAGGGGCGGGGGGGGGGTGGAGAGAGCAGTGATTCCTAGGCACACGCTGCTTAATTCTCCCTGCCGGCGCCAAGCCACGTGACTGAGTCAGCGGCGCTGCACTCTCATCCTCATGGGGGAGGTAACTGTCCCAGGGAACCAGAGGTCTTTGGTTTTCGGTGTTTTTGCGTGTTCCCCTTGGGACACGTGTGTATGTGGGGGGTGCGGCCACTTGTACTTGGGCAGCTGCAGTGGTGAACTCGGGCCAGAGGCAGAGACGTGAGTGCAGTCAGGATGGTCTGAGGCCGGACCCTTGTGGGGAGCGAGGAGGGGAAAAAGCAAGAAAGGAATCAGAAACGCGTTTCTGGAAGGACTGATGTTTCTGGAAGGACTGATATCTGAGCTGAGGGTGGAGACAAGTGGAGGCGAAGAAAAAGAGAGACTTGAGGGAGACCCCACACCCCAAGGGGAGCCCTGAGGGGTGGTGGGGCCCTGCCTCGGCTTACAGAGCCGGGTGGGGCTTACGGGGGCGTGCACGCGGAGCCGGGTGGGGGGGGGGGCACGGGACGCTCTTTGTGCACGAGAGGGTGAGCGACAGAACTTCCGACGGCTCCTCCATGCTCCCAGTGCCCCACATGTTGTTTCAAATCCTCTCCCTCCCGCACCACCGAAAGTCACCCCGACGGAGGCACTTTCTGAGATGCCCCAGAAGGAAATCTGGGCTCCCGTGGACCCACCTTTGTGAGAATGGAGCGGGGGGGGGTCTTTCAGGTTTAGGAGATAAGAAGCTGCATTTGGGAGGAGGTGGGCTGGACCTGGCGGGGACGGGGTCTGGTGGGGGTAGGAAAGAAGGCCTGACTCTGCGGGACGCCCGGTAAGGAAGCCACGGGGCCAGGATGTTGCTGGGAGTGGGGAGAGGGCTGAGCGACAGCCAGCAGGAGCAGGGACCCAGTGACGCGAAGTCGTGCAGTGAGAGGTGAACTCAGCAGACTGGCTGCTGACCAACTTCGATTTTAAAACCAAGACCAAAAAAAAATAAATAAATAAAAGAAAACTAGCAAGGAGAATTAGGTGCACCCAGAGGGAAACACGGCTTCACCGCGGCATCTCAGTGCCCAGGAAGGGCTGAGGACCACAGCGGGGGCGGCCTGCGGCGGGCTCCCCTATCGGCCCCGGCGGCTGAGGGCAGAGGTGAGAATCTGGCATTGTTCTGTCCATACACCCGATGTGGGGGGCTTTCCCCTGGTTTGCTGCTGGAGTGAAGCAGCGCCCTCCGGCTTCCGTCCTGTAGGAACCAGCGAGTCTCCATCGTGAGGCACATCCGATGCAGCTGAGTGGGTCTGGGCTGACTCTCAGGACCTCCCCTTGCTCCTGGCCATGGACCCAGTGTCTGTGTTCCCCAAACCCGATCTCCGGGCCACCCCGGTGCTCCGAGGTGACTGGGCCGTGAGGGTGGGTCCCTCACAAATGGGATCAGCGCCCAGTTACAGGAGACCTTGGACAGCTCCGTCGTCCCTCGCCCCCTGTGAAGACAAGTCCTACCAACACCTTGACCTTGGGTTCCCGCTGCCAGAACCCTGAGAAAGGAAGGTCTGTCACTGACAAACCCAGTCTGTGATGTCTGTCGTGGCCGGTGGAGACACACTCTGGGCCTCGCTGCAGACAAGGCTGGTTCCTGGGCTCCCCTCCCAGCGTGGGGGGAAAGAGATGCACGGACTGCGTTCTGATGGCAAAGGACGAGTCACCTGAGGGCAGGGATCCCGGGATCCACCGGGAGGGTCCGAATTTCATTTTCTGCAGAGCAGGAAGGCTTTTGCTCGGACATGTCCCTGACACTAGTCACAGTCAGGACCCCATTCTGCGTGCTCACCGAGGAGGGGGGGGTGGTGATGTCAGCCGTCATCTGCGCCTTGGGCGGTGGGGACAGCCTGGCACTGGCCAGCACCACTGTCTACGGAAGAGCGTCGTCCCTGGTCTCCAAACAGCAGAGATCAGGCTGGCGTGTGCCCACGGTCTGTGTCCAGATGCACGCATGCACCTCGGGTGCCAGAGCACCCAGAACGGGCTTTGTGACCTGCCTGTGACTGTGGCCTCAGGGCTTTGGCACCCCTGCAGAATTGTGTCCCTTTCCTAGGTCCCTGCACGGCCCCCCAGGAGGAATGTGGAAAACCATCAGAAGCAGCAGGTGGAACGTGAGGATGGGCTGCCCCTCCCTTGGTGCTAAGAGAGAGACTTGTCACTTGGGGGACTTGATGGTAAACGGGTGCACTCAGCAGCCGCCCGCCTGCGACTGGGTAACACCCACGGCTCTGGCGGCCTCCCCACACCTGGGGGCGGTTCTCACAGCATCTGAGGGCAGTGTTCTGTCCTCGGGTGAGGAAATCCGCCACCTCTCAGCCCTCCCCGCCTCCCTGCCTTGCTCAGTGGGAAACCCGCCGCTGGTCCAGTGCAAGCTCTGCGTCGTGAGCGAGCATTTATTTATTTATTTTGTTAGTTTCCCAGAAAAGGGGAACCGCGGCAAGATGCGATTTAACTTGTAATTTTATCTGCTGCAGAATAGCTTAGCAATGATTGTATTTGATGTGGAGTTGAAATGCATAAAGAGATAAATGGCTTAATTTGAATCAATATTAATTTAGTGCAATTTACTTTTAACTTTACTTCACAGCAAATGAAATTACTCTGTTCAGGAGTCGTTTGAAAACTTTTCCCTGCGCACAGTGCCGCCGCTGAGCTAGACTGGCAGGCCCGTTTGCTGGTTGAGGCACCAGGCCGATGGACGTGAGGCCGTCCGAGGAGGGAAACGCTGAGCACTGGGTCCAGGAGCTGAGTCCCCCCTGCCCCTTTCTATGAGGACAGCTCTTCCCACGGCGAAGTGCGGTTTGGAACTTGGGGCAGAGGAGAAGGGTCAGCCACGGACGCACCTGTGGCCCTGTGTGCTGTCTCGGGGACGCGCCCCCGGTGGTTCCCCGGGCCCCTCGCAACAGAGCCCCACCGACTGGCAGCCTCGATGGCCCCGCTGGGTGACCCCACGGTTCTAGAGGCTAGAAGTCCAAGATCACGGTGTGGACGGTGCTGGCTCCCTGGAGGCCTCTCTTCCTGGCGTGCGGGCAGCACCTCCTCACTGTGTCCCCACGTGGCCGTCCCTCTGTGTCTGTGTCGACCTCCTCTTCTTACAAGGACACCAGTCAGATGGGACCAGGGCCCACCCTAGTGACCTTACTCACCTCTGTAAAGGCCCCATCTCCAAATACAGTTAGTTCTGAGGGCCTGGGAGTCAGGGCTTGGATATATGAATCTGTGGGGGGGGGATCCACCTGAGCCCAGGACGGGCTCCCCAGGCCCCTCTCCTCCTCCAGGAGAAGGGGGACGAATGTGGGGTTTGATGTCACTCCCACATGCAACAGCTTACTCTGAGCAACTCCAAGAAGGAGGCACAGACCCCAGGTTCTACCTCTGACGGCTCCATCCTTGAGTGCGGTCCACCCAGTGAGCCCACACAGCCGGGCGGGGTAGAGGACCAGCATGGTGGCCTTGGGAGACACCGCCGGACCGGTGGACCATCCTCACCCTCATTCTCCACTTGTGAAAAGTGGCTTTTCAGGAGGTAGGCTGCCCCCACGTCCCTGCCCGCTGCTTTTAGGATGAGCGGGGGCATCGGGGCCACAGAGATATTTCTGTCTTCCACAAAAAAGAAGTGAGGCCTCAAGCCCAGCCGGCCATGGGAGCCCTTTCTGCTGGGAGCAAATCGGGGCAGAAACGCTCATTTACTGTCTCGGGTTTCACCTGTTTGAACTGTGACCACAAATCTGCAGGCCACAAAGACACAGCATTCGGATTCGTAAACCCGAGGACTTGATAAGGACACCATGTGCTTGGAAGATCGAGTTCTAGCAGATGGCCGCGTAGAGAGAGCCTGCTTTGGTGGAGGCCGTCCGCAGAGGCGCCCCCTCTGGAGGCCTGCACAGCCAGAGACGGGCCCCCAGGCCTGAGGGACAGGGTCCCTGAACCGTCAGACAGGGAGTGGCCACGGCCCCACTTAGCCAGCTGAACGGGAAAAATGGATGATCTTTTAAGATCCTGCAAGCCGGGGCTTGCTGCTCATGGTGAGAGCCAGCTCCTGGCCGGGACCCGTGAGGTCAGGCAGCCAGGACACCGTCTCTCTTTCTTCTCAGGTCCGGCCACTCTCTGGGTGGCTTATGCTGGTCCAGCCCCACCAATCTCGGAGTCTTTCCCTAACGCCCCGCGTTGGCAATGAGGTCATGGCAGGGGACAGTCACCCTCCAGATAGTTTCTTAGACAGCAGGGCTTCCCTGGGCAAGGAGACAAACTTGCAACCCTCCCAGGCCTGCTTGCTCAGTGCACATCACTGATAACCTCACAGATATCCGATGTCCCCACCTTGGTAACCTTCAGGCTGTAAGCCCAGTAGGGCTGGGGACTCTGTCTAGGTTTCCCACAGCTGTGTCACTGGGGACGTGGCACGAGGTAGGCACTCACAAACCGCTGGGGACAGACTGGCAGAGCAGGTGATGCCAGGCCAGAGGACAGATGCCCCCGGTGTGGGTGTGACTAGATTGATGGACCAGGTGAGGCCAGACGGGTGGACAAATGCCCCAGGTGCATGGACGCCGACGTGTGACAGAGCCGGTGACAGCATGTCTCAGGCAGGCCTACTAGAGAGGTTATTTTCCCTCGAAGAAATACATTCTGATTTTCGTCACATTGGTGACTGGGAAAATACGATTTTTAAGTACAGATGCTCAGTTTATAGCCAACTTTATTGGAATATTTCTGTTCAGTAAATTAATTTGCATCACATAGCATTTTAGTGGCTGGATGTGATTTCTGAGAATACTTAGAATTCCGTGGGCGGTCTGAGATTTCCTTAGACACACGTATATGTCTACATTTTTCTCTTGATGGGGGAAGATCGTTCTCATCAAATCTTGGCAACGTACAGATGAAAACGTTTGTTTAATTGGACTCCATCAGCCACCGTGTGAAGGTTTGGGATTTGACTGGTGACTCAGGGCGAGCCTGGGGTCGCTTGGTGTCTCACCCCGCTTGATTTGTCCGATTCTAATTGGCACCAGGAGAATTACAGCCCTCAAAGGGTCCGAGGAGAGGATATAAACCATTTCCTCCTGGTATTTTATGCCGAAAGTTGATGGTGCAAAATTTAAGCTTCCCGATGCCTGACAACTCGTCTGCAATAAATTCTAGAAGGAGAAAATGATGACTCTGGGACGTTGCCTTGTATTATGCGAGCATTATTGCTTTACTCTTTCCAAACCATGGCCGTGGGGATGCGAGCACACGGTTAAGTGCTGGGCGGCTGCGCGGCTCCTAGACCGAGAACAAGGTCCCAAAGCCCTTGCTTCTCATTCAGAACTGGGTCCCGTCAAAGAATGCGTCCCCGGGGGGCCCAGATAAACGAGTCCGCGGACAGGTTCTCTGTCTCGTTCTTTCTAACGAGAGAGGCGGAGAACTCAAAGGCTGTGCTATAGTTCGGAGCCACAGGATACGGAGCCTCCATAACCACATGGCTGTGTTGGCAGGAGACCCGCGGATAACGGGTTTTCTAAACGATGCCATTCAATTGGTATCTTCACACTTTTTTTTCCAAATGCAATTTCAAAATTAAATTAGGCCGGTTGCGTATGGGATTGTGGTGGACGGTATTCAATGTGGACTGCGGCCAGCTTCTTCCGAGTCCACATAGAAGGCAGCGAAAACTAATTAACTTCCTGGAGCTCCAGGACCGAGTCTGTGTGTGCCGATCCGCCCACCTGCCTCCCTGATGGCAACGGCCCTGCTCCCAAGGGGGCGGTGGCATCTGTGGGCTTCCAGGTGGGTCTCTTCGCCCCCATTGGCCGCTGCCTGCACGTGGCAGGGGAGAAGGGGCAGACGCCCGGTGAATTAGGGCAGGTGGACAGCGTCTGGTCCCATGGAGCCCCTTTGCCTTTCCCACAGCCCCGGCCTTGGCATGAGTCTGATTCTGTCGATCAACCCACTGAAGCTGCACTTTGGGTTATAAGGTCTTGCTCATTTGCTAATGAGATAGTGTGTTTCCTCAAAGCCCCCAGGCATCGTTTCCCTGGGTGACCCTCATCCACACACTAGTGTGTATGATTCTGGGCACGTAGTAGAACCGTTGTGCACTCAAGATCATCCACATCCAGCCAATGGGCTCTGGCTCTGCAGACACGGGTGTGTTACACTCCGGGGGGACACAGAAGCATGCCCGCTGTAAGTCCTGTCCCCGGGAGCTTATAGCTTGAAGGGAGCTGCAAGCAAGCTCTCCAGTACCCAGCACAGGACACAGTACCCAGCACAGGCACAGTACCAGAATACCCAGAACAGGCAGAGTACTCAGCACAGGATAGAGTACCCAGCATAGAATGGAGTGCCCAGCACAGGACAGAATACCCAGTATAAGATAGAGTACCCAGCACAAGATGGAGTACCCAGTACAAGATGGAGTACCCAGCACTAAATGGAGTACCCAGCACAGGAGTAATATCCACTGCAGGATGTAGTACCCCACACAGGCAGAGTACTTAGCCCAGGATAGAGTACACAGCACAGGATGGAGTACTCAGCACAGGATGGAGTACTCAGTGCAGGATGGAGTACCCAGTGCAGGATGGAGTACCCAGCATAGGCAGAGTACCCAGCACCGGCCAAGTTGGGTAATTGCGGCAGGAGCATTCCAGAGACTTTTTCTTTCTTTCTTTTCTTTTTTTTTTTGAAATTTCATACCAAGATCTGCCCAACAGATAACTGTTTTTGAAAGCAAACGTAGAGCATCATATTCTTCATGGGATTCATCTGAAAGTGCAGAGCGCAGGGGCTTTTAGGACGCTCATGAGCTGCACAACCATCACCACTAGTCCCAGAAAGAGAGCCCTCAGCCGTCAGTCTCTCCCCCTCCTTCTCTCCCCCAGCGCCGCAAAGCTAGTGCTCTGTCCGTGTGACTCTGTCTGCTCTGAATGTTTTCAATAAACAGACCGCACGATCTGGGCCCCTGGCCTGGCTCCCCTCTCTCAGCAGGATGTCTGCCCCTCCGCGCCTGAGCAGGCGCCGGTGTCCAGACCCACCGCGTGCCCATTATGTCGCACAGTCTTGGGCCTGTGGGTCACGTCTACCTCCTGGCTGCGGCGGTCGGGCGGGCACGAACACGTGAGCCCATGTTTCCGTTTGAAGAGGTGTTTTCAGGTCCTGGGTAAACACCTCGGCGTGTGTCACCCGGTAATTCTGGGTTTAACTTCTTGAGGAACTGCCATCTCTTCTCAGCATTTGAGGCTGTCAGTCTCTCCACGGCCCGGCCAACACCTGTTACCTTCTAGGCTTTTGGGAAATCATTCCGGCCATCCTCTTGAGGGAGAGAGAAAGACCCTTCTTAATGGGGATTTTCTTCCCTTCCTCTCAGTTCCTCCTGCTTGACCTGAGACCCACTGAGACTGGCGGGCTGGGGCCGGAGAAGGGCCCTGGGGCAGGAGTGGGGCCGAGACAGTGCTGACCGAGGACTGCTGGGTGCCGAGCCCCAGGGCGGTGAGCCCACAGCGTCCCAGAGCACAGTCCTCACCAAGCCCTGGGAGGAGAACTTGGCAGGTGCCCTCACCCAGGGTGCCTTGCTTGGGTCCTGCCGCCGCAGGGGACAGAAGGCGCCCCCAGGATGCTCACAAGGGTAGGACTCTTGAAGGCAGCTGTCTGGAAGCCGAGGAGAAAGACTTCAGAAGGGACCAACGCTGCTTACATCTTCTGGAACTTCCAGCCTCCAGGGCTCTGAGAAAACCAGTTCGTGTGCTAGATGCTAGAGGCACCCCATCTGTGCCACCGCGATATGGCGGCCCCAGAAAATTAGTTCAGCACGCTCCACGGAGGCACCAGTTTTTCCCCGGGTCCCTGAAACCAGCCTTCTAGTCCTTCCATCTAGGACCTGCCCAGGGGCGGCGACGATGGGGGAGGGCGAGCGGTGTGAGCGGGGGACTGTCGTGTGGACTGGATCTGTTTGCTTTGAGAGCCGCACCACCGTCCGCGCCCTCAGCAGGTCCTCCTGTGGCTTCTGGTCAAATGCAATCTCATTTTGACCCCACTCTTTGGTCCATCATTTACAAGGGAGGCTTTACTCGGTTTTATCGGGAGCGCGCTGAAGCCCAGAGTGGCCGGGGACCTCCCCACGGTGGTGGAGCCCCCTCTGCAGCCCGGGGTGAACTCTGGCGAGGAGGTGCTGTGTCCTGGCCTGTCCGCCAGCAGGAAACGCCTCCCGAGTCTGAGTTAGGAGCTGGCGCACGGCTGACTTGAAGAGCAGCTGAGATTTTGCAGAGACTGCTGAGGCCACAGAAAGCCCTGGTCCCTGACTTAATTAATTGTGCTGGGCCGCAGGGAGCTGGACGAACGTGCTCCTAGAGAGAACAGACAGGCTGTTCCCTTTCTGCCGCCGCCGGCTGGGAGCGTGCACACGCACCGTGCTGTGCGCCCGCTTTCCCAGCGCGGCCTCCACGCCGGGTCCCTTCCAGGAGCCGATGCCAACTGTCCTGTGGCAGAGGCGGTGCCAGCGCGTGGTGCACGGGGTGCAGTTCAGATATGGCTCTATTTACTTCTCTCACTCGTCTACGGGGTCAGGGCCCCTGTTCTGTTCATTGTTTGCAGCCTGTCCAGCATCTAGCTCATTTTGCAGCACACAGTAGGCACATTACGAGCATGTGTGTGTAGTTGAGGGGCGCCTGGGGGGCTCAGTCAGTTCAGCATCTGACTTTGGCTCAGGTTTGTGAGTTTGAGCCCCGCGTCGGGCTCTGTGCTGACAGCTCGGAGCCTGGAGCCTGCTTCCAATTCTGTGTCTCCTTCTCTCTGCCCCTCCCTGCTCATGCTCTGTCTCTCTCTTAGAAATATTTTTGAAAGTTTTTAAGAAACAAGCGTGTTTCAGTCGATTGAAACCCCTTCCACTGCCCATTGCTGGCAACAAAGGACCCCAGTGCTCAACACCGCATGAATCAGGAGCGCAAAGGTCAGTTCTAGAACATCAAGTGGTCTGTTCAGACTTGATTTTTCCTTCCTTCCTCCTTGCTTCCTCCTTCCTTCCTTCCTTCTCTCTCTTCTTTCTTCCTTCCTTCCTTCTATCTTCTTTCTTTCTTTCTTTTTTCTTTCTTTCTTCTTTTACTAATATCTGACATGGTCTAACACAGTCCGACCACGGCCTCACTTTCAGCACTAATGGATCCCTGAGTGGCCGTTCTGTTACGTATTAAATGCAGCCCTTATCTTTCTTAAAAATGGGGAAGGGCTTTGAACATTGATTTCTACCTTCAAGCTAAGGTTGTTTCTTTCGGGAAACGGTGGTAGAATAAAGGATGTTTTGATCTGTTTTGCATTTGCCTTAAAAAATAAAAATCACACCAAACATTTGACAGCTAACTCGTTACACCTACCCCCTCCTTTTATTAGGTGGAGACTCACAGGGAGCAAGGCGCTTTGCTCTGCTCTCAATTTCCCTTGTTCTGGAAAGGCCGTGGTGGGAGGGGCCTGGACTCCTAATGACCACGGCGTGTCGGGAAGGGGGAAGGCCAGCCGTGAAACACAGAGACCCAGTGGAGATTCTCCGTCTGTCCCTCCTAAACCCGGGGCCTCGGCCAGGTACCTAACTTCTTCCCAGGCTTCTGTTCCTCCTGGACAGAGCGGGCGGCGTGCTGACCCCAGCCCGGCACGAGAGTACGTTTATGAACGTCCCTGGAGCAGAGCAATGCGTGTTGATATGATTCTTAAGCTCTAAGAAGCTCAGGCAGAGCTCAGAGGCGGTGGAATCGAGGTCCCTGGCTGAACCAGAGGCCCGGGGTGCCAGAGGCAGGTAGGCGGTCACGCCTAGAGAAAGGTTTCCGGACTCGTTGGAAGGAGTTGGTGTGAAGCCGACGGAAGGTCCCCTGGCCGCTGTCCCAGTGAAGCAGACATGCTGTTGGTTAAGGGAACGGCGACTCTGCGGATTCTTCTGTAGGAAGAGCAGTAAACCTGAGTGATGGCCTGTGCTCAGCCGCTGCCCGGCGCAATCTCTAAGTCACTGTGAGATTATGCAAGCCCGCCCGCAAATGTCCTCCAGTTTAGCTGGGAAATGGTGCGCCTTTGGACGCACCTAGTGGCACGGTGAGCTTAGGACAGAAAAGGAAGAAGCCGGTCTCTTTCCAATGGCATTTACAGGTAAGCTTCCCGGAGCTCCCCAGGGAAATGGGGGGCGGGGCGACGGAGAAGGCATTCCTTTCAAAAAGAGAGGCTGCCTTTCCACATCCCTCAGACCCAGAAGAGAAACAGGAATGGACTTGTGTTTTCAATCAAAACTGTAAGTGCTTTACGGGAGCTCTTTCCTTGCTTATTCTTAGATTTACATTTACATAAAGAACACTTCTCTCCAAAGAGTGAAGCTCTTGCCTATTAAAATTTTTAAAAAATAAGTGGCAGCAAGTGCCGCTGCTAGAAATAAAAGAAGGTTGTGCTGTAACCTGTTCTTTTTTAAAAAAATTATTATGATTTTTTGAGAGAAGAGAGACAGAGCACACACATGTGGGCGGGGGAGTACTCCACATAGGATGGAGTACTCTACACAGGATGGAGTACCCAGCACAGGATGGAGTACTCAGCACAGGATGGAGTACTCAGCACAGGACCATGGGGAAGGAAGGCAAGTCAGAAGAAGGAATCCAAGATTTCCTTTCTCCCCTCTGTCTCTCCTCCTTTTCTCTCCCTCCCCCATCCCCCAATCCTCCTTCCTCTTCCCCTCCCTCCCTTCCTTCCACTTTCCTCCCTTCCTTCCTCCCTCTCTTCCTTCTCCCCTCCTTCCCCTCCCTCCCTCTCCTTCCCTCCTTCCCTCCCTCGCTTCGCTTCCCTTCCTTCCTTCCTTCCTCCGTCCCTTTCCTTTCTTCTTCCCTCCTTCCCTCCTTCCTGCCTGCCCGCCTGCCCGCCTCCTCCGCCCCCTCCCTTTTTAAGGAACAGGCCTGTAGTTGACAATGGGGCCAGCAGAGAAGGGGGGCAGCCAATGAGAGGAAATGTCCAGGAGTCAGGATGCTATCGGCAGGTTTCTAGGGCACCCTCACCAATGGCTGGAGCTGAAGACACCACTGCAGAAGAGAGAGAAAGAGAACAGGAAGGAAGAGGCCATGCTGGGGCCCAGAGACAGGAAGAGGACGCGGTTCTCCGCCGATCAGGGGAGACAGGGTCGCCGCAGGCTCTGGGGGCCGCGGTTCTCAAAGAGGGCCTGTGACCACCTTGCACAAAGGGGGAGACGGAGAAGTGAGCACGGCTTGTAAATTCAGCCATGGCCTTGGCGTGGCGCCTCGGAGGGGTCCTGGGTGGACTCTGTGTGTTGGAACGTGGGGGGGGGGCGCATAGGAAGGAATGAAGACTCACAGGAGTGGGAGTGAGGAGAGCCGGACGGACACTGGCCTCCTTGGTTCTTGGTCTACGAAGTGCAGCTTGTTGAAATGCACAGCCTGCTTGGGGGGTGGGGGGAGTCCGAAAGCCTGCAGCCGGCCCACCAGAGGCGCTGCTTTGAAATGCAGGGTCTCCTGGCCCCAGACTCGTGACTCAGAACCTGCATTCCAGGAAGAGCCTCGGGAGATTTATGAGCACGTTAGATCGCTTTGGTTTAGGCCATTCATCTTAAAAGATGACCATGAAAACAGAGAGGCCTGAAAGCAGATAGAGCAGAAGGTAACCAAAAGAAGGTACCACTAAAAAAAAAAAGATTTACTTATTAGCACAACAAATATGCATGAACACCGCGTAGGCGTGTGGGGACAGCAGCGAGCAAGACAGGCTGGTCTGTGATTGGGTGGACTTCCTTCTGGGGGTGGCAGGAGGCCACACACAGATTTGGAGGGGGAAAGTGTCTTGAAGAATAAGGCGTGGGTGGAGGGACACCTGGGGGTCTCAGTGGGTTAAGTATTCGACTCTTGGTCTCGGCTCAGGTCATGATCTCAGGATTCTTGAGTTCGAACCCCACGTCAGGGTCTGTGCTGACCGTGCAGAGCCTGCTTGGGATTCTCTCTGTCTGTCTGTCTGTCTGTCTCTCTTTCTGTCCCTCCCCCTGCTCACTCTCTCTCAAAAATAAATAAACATTATGAAAAGAATAAAGCAGGATAATGCAAGTACTTGGGGGGTACGGCAGTGAGTGTCAGCAGTGACATTTGAGCCAAGACCCAAAACACAAGGAGTTAGTCATGGAAAGATCTAGAGAAGAACTTTCCAGAGGGGGTGACTGCATGTGCAGAAGCCCTGAGGCAGAGGGCTCTGAGCTTGCTAAGACTGAAGACACGGATTTCTCCACAGAAGACGCACCAATCATCACCAGAGACACGGAGAGACCCTCAGCATCACTCACCGTCGGCGGACACAAATCAAAGCCATGGCGAGATGCCACCGCACGCCGGTCAGGATGACAAGAATCAAAAAGAACCGAAGTGACAGATGCCGGTGAGGACGTGGGGAAGAGGGAGCCCTCACGCACTGTTGGTGCCAAGGAGAATCAGTGTGGCAGCCGTGGAAGCCGGCACGGAGGTTCCTCAAAACGTTAAACATGGAACAACCCATGGTCCCGCCATCCCACGCTGGGGTGGATGTCCAAACAACTGAGCCAAAGTCTCAAAGAGATATTTACTCTCCCACGTTCGCTGCAGTATGACTCGCGATGGCCCAGGTATGGGAGGGATTCCAGTGTCCGTCGACACGTGGAGAGAGAGGATGTGGCATATAGACACCCAGTAAAATATTATTCAGCCCCCAGTTGCAGGCAGACCAGTGGAACTGGAGCATGGAAAGGGGTGGGCGGGTAGTTGGGGATGAGCTTGGACGGAGAGGCAGGACTTCCTGGTTCACAGGTGAAGGGTGCGGATCTCGATCTAAGATGGGGTCGCCTGGACGCAGCACTAACTGTGGCGGAGATGAAGAGAAGCCGGCTGTGGCGGGAGGGGTCACTGAGACCCCGGGGTGAAAGTGTGCTGCACGCAGAAGAAAACTTTCTGGAAAGACCATTAGGATTTGCACGGCCTTTCAGAAAACTGGTGATCATTCCCCCCTTTCCAGAGCAATCACTCAGGAAACTAAGGCCCCAAAGAAAGGAAGTGGAGAGAGAGATGGAACGCAGATGGTGGGGGTAGAGCTTGCAGGTCTGGGGCTAGGAAGCCTGGCCGACCGGCGGGGTTCAGCTGGAAAGAGGCCGTAGATCACATTAGCAGCACATTTATGCTGCGTTTCCACCTCTCTCCAGCTCCGTGCTAAATTCTTCATATTTAACTCTGTCTCATGCTCCGAGGGGGACTTTTATTACCTCTGCACAGGTGATGCATAAAATCTCCGCTCTCAAACACTGCTGATCGGCCGTGCAGGTCACAAGCCGGCCAGCTACCCGGCATCTCTCAGCAAATATTTGACACGGATAGAATCGCTTAGTTCCAGCCGGGCCATGGCCAGCCTACGTATTCAGAGCCAGCGAAGACGAGTTCGAGGAGAAAGGGGTGGTTGGGGGAGGTGCCAGTGGGGAATCAGAAGTCTGTAAGGTGTCTGCCCAGCAGGGACCGTCTGGGGACACATGCCCACCAAGGAGAGATCCCTACACTTGACTCTGAGTTCACTGACCAGTCCTTCTGTGTCTTTTAACAACCTGGGAAGACCTGCCTCACCATGTGCTCCCTCTGCGCCACCTCCCTCGGCAGCCTCACCCTTGGGGAGGACCAGAGGGTCCTTGAAAATCCCTCTCCACGTGATGCCCGGAGTTTGACCAGGAGTCTCCCGCCAGCGGTGCTTTCTCAGCTGCAGCGCTCCCGGAAGAGGAGGTGTGTCAAGGCTCCACCACCTCAGTGTGAACCATTGTTTCCAGTTGTAAAAACAGCAGCCAGCAGAGCACGGCCTGGAAAGTGGTAACCAAAGATCATCCTTCGTCTAGCGGATCATTCTACCGAGGAGAGTCCCATGGACATTTACAAGAAGCGAGACCCCAAGTTGATTTTCTGATGCCTGGCTGCCAGCCTCAGCTCACGCTTGCTGGTTTCCCACGGTGCCCGATCGGTGCAGAGATGCAGGACCAGGGTAACCCCATGTTACAGACTGCACATCCAGAGGGGCACAGCCTAGATTCAGACTCAGGTGTATCTCTGGGTTCTAAGCTCATGGTCTCCTCGACCCCCCACGGCATTTTCCTGGGCGTCCGTCATTGCATCCAGCAGCACTGGGGGCACGTGATTTGACTGCTGGTCTTCGGGACGTCCTGTCACCTCCAGGACATGCCAGGCCACTCACCGCCCCGAGTGGTCCTGTCCCTTGTCTTCTCACCCACCGGCACCCCGGAACAAGGACCCTATTTATTTAGCAGGCCCTTCTCCCTGCTATGTTTTTTTAAACTTTTTAAAAAATGTTTATTTCTTTTTAAGAGACAGAGCATGAGAGGGAGAGGGGCAGAGAGAGAGAGAGAGAGAGAGAGAGAGAGAGGGAGACACAGAATCCAAAGCAGCTCCAGGCTCTGAGCTGTCAGCACAGATCCCAACACGGGGCTTGAACTCATGAATCGTGAGATCATGACTTGAGCTGAAGTCGGATATTTAACCGACTGAACCACCCAGGCGCCCCCTTTGCTGCTATGTTTGAATCAGCACCAGGGGCACCAGGTGGAGGACACATGGACCACACCACGGCACATGGGCCCCACAGTAGACTCAGAAGCCCCACAGAAGATGGGGCCTCAAGGGAAGGGGAGGGATGAATGTAGAAGCAACCACAAAGCTCTCAAGGGGCACATTTGTGTCACCCCAAAATGAGCCGCTTTGGCACGTGGACTCTTTTGACCTAGAGGCCACTGAGATCCAGCTGACAAAGGAAAAGATCTAAGAATAGGGAGCACTTTTTCCTTCGTGAGGGAAATTTCACTTATGAAGGCGATTCGCACTTGTGGTGATGGCTCCTTCTCCTCTACCTGGGAGAGAAGGACCCTCACCACCCTCATCCCTGGAGAAGGCAGGCCGTGCGTCTGCTGAACCTCCCTGCTTCACGACCCGTGTGCAACGTACCCGTCCCGTGGCCTTCTCGTGGCTTGACTCCCAGCCTAAAAGCCCACACCCCCTTTCCTCTGACGGCTGGAGTTCTAGCCACTGCTTTGGGTCACCTGTTACCGGGGGCTCCGCTGGTGCACGTGTGGTGCACGGGTTCATGCACTTGTCTTCCTCCCGTGGATCTCTCTTCACCTCGTCTCTTTTGCAGGGACCAGCAGGAGAGCATGAGGCGGGTAGAGGGAAGGATCCCTGCCCTACGCCCCCTGGAGTGCAGTCCCAAGTCCCTCCCCTTCCCCATGGAGGCTTCCTCGCTGTGGGGCGGGGCCGTAGGTCTGTCTGATTTGGTCAAGATGGTGACCACAGAACCTACCATGTCACTAACACGCACTGACTTCCAAGCAAGACGCCTGCAGACAGTGTCCTGACTTCTCCTGGTAGTCCCATGAGCTGGGAATTATTGGCCCCACAGGAGAAGGGGAGACAGAGAATCCAAAGGATTAAGTGACTTGCCCAAGATCCCTGAGACTGGCACGGAGCCAGTAACATCCTCTCCACCCACCTCCAAAGCAGTTTGTCCAAGTTCACAGCTTGAATGTGGCCGAGCAGAGACTCCTCAGGGACGTCTGAACCCGTGGTGTTCTGTAGTCCCTCCACCCACACCACGGCCACCTGCCCCTGGGACACTCACAGGGCCAGCCCTGCAGACCGGGGAAACCCCTGAGCAAGATGTGCTCCAAGCACACAGGTCTGTCTTCACCCTGCGGCCCCTCCCCCCACCACGGGGGCCCCAGGGCCCCTGGGTGCAATGTTCTTTCTCCTCTGGCAGAGGAATCAGAGGTTCAGATGAGCTTTAATTTGTGACTGGACACGTTTCAATGACATATTTCCAAATTAGATGTTTCATCTACTCCGTTTATCCTAAATTCCATGACTCTATTTCAGAGCCTAACAGTCCTCTGCTTGGGAAATTGACACATCCAAATGGACTATTTGGATGGAAGCTTCCATCTGACCAAGGGCAGCCAAAGCACCGGCAAATGGAAAATGCAAACATATGGCAGGAGGAGAACAGCAGATTTACAGCCACATTATGAGCTCTGTGACAAATGGGGCTCTTGCAGGGGTGCGGGACTCTTATTGTCTTCGCTCATGGTGGATGGCCTTTGGGGCAGAATAATAATAGCTGTTCCTGGAAATTTCGGTTCAAGTGAACTCCTAAATAAAACAGCAGTCCTCAAAACTGTTAAATTGTAGCATTTCTTCTTAGACTTGTTTTATTTATGTTTTTCTTAAGCGTTGCAGCATTAGGATGTGTGGCAAAAATTAAAAGCTTGATATAGTGTTGGTTGAAGGAAAACTCAATTCCACTAAGAACAGCATCAGAGGAAGGACAGGTGGGAGAGAAATGCAGCATGTTGCAGACATCACGTCCACGGACACCAGGGTCTCGCCCTCTGGTTGCGGGCATCCTTGGATCCCTGAGAAACTGAAGAAAGAACACAAATGAATGGAAGAAAGGAATGATTTCAGAATCCAGAGATAACGTGCCAGGGGACAGTGCCTCCTTCAGAGCCTCCTGCGTGAGGTTCAAGATGAATTCGGAATACAGAGGCTTCTTCACAGCCAGAGCCCGTGTCACCAAGATCGGGGTGAAGGCTGATGGAGGGAGCCCCAGGGGAGCACACCAGCGGATGCCAGGGCATTTGGGCTCTACATTAGTCAGCATTCTGCAAAGACACAAAGCCAATGGGATATCTTTACCATATCTGCATCTGTATCTACATCTACAAATATATCTCCATCCACTAGGATGAGGGATCCTTGTTTTTTGAGGAATTTAGATTTTGGTGTCACATAAATTACCCCTGATTGTTAACAACTGTAGATATCTATCTATCTATCTATCTATCTATCTATCTGTCTATCTATCTACTACCTATTCATCCATCTACTATCTAGCCATATTATCTATCATCTATCTATCCACCCATCCATTATTCATCCATATTATCTATCTATCTATCTATCATCCATCCATATAATCAGTCAATTTATCTATCTCTCTGTCAAGAGAGATTTATTTTAAGGATTGACACACAAGACTATGGGGACCAGCAAGTCCAAAACCTACAGGGCAGGTCGGCAGGTTGGGGATCTGGGGAAGAGTTTATGATGCCATCTTGAGTCTGAAATCTGTGTATGGAGGCAGAATTCCTTCCTCCACGGGAAACCCCAATCTTTTTCTCTTCAGGCCTCAGCTGATGGATGAGGCCCACCCATGTATGAAGGATGATCAGCTTTACTCAATGGCTACTGATTCAAATGTTAATCACATCTTTAAAAAATCCCCTAACAGCAACATCTGGCCTGGTCTTTGACTAAAAACTGGGCATCACAGTCCAGTCAAGTTGGCACATGAAATTAACCATCACAGAGTCTCAGGACTCCAGCAGAGTGCACCTTCTGGAGTGCGCCTTCCTGGGCACAAGAGACACGCATGAGGCCAATGTTCACCTCTCCTGTTACTTTGGCTCATCATGGAAAGACAGGGCACTTGCCAGCAATTCTACAATGGGCAACAAGAGAGGTGACTTGCTCTAGCTGAGCCATCGGGCACTATCTCCATGATGGTAAGGAATCCACTAGTGTGGTTCCTCATCTACCACAGTTTTACCAGCAGAATTATCAATCCAGGCTATAAAAGATGAGGGACCTTCCAATTCAACCATTGTCATGGCCAACAGCGCTGTCTTCACACCCGTGGTGTTCCTGGCACCTCACCAGGCTGGGGACTCTCTATGTGGTAAAGAACTCAGATTTTGGTGGCACTTCAATTGTTCCTGACTGCAACCAACTGTTAATTTATAAAGTCCCTGAGAACAAGTGTTTCTGTTCTTGGCATCTTAATTACCGGGTTGGTCAAAGTTGGAGCTAATTAGGAATTTGAGAGAAATTTCATGGATCCATTGGCTGGCACCCAAGTAGTGTCTGTGGCTCAGAGGTTTGCTTGGTTTACAAGATGGGGTCTTATGTTCCTGCTGCCAAAACAGCGAAAGATGTGGCTGAGTAAGTGAAAGAATCGTCTTGTTCCAGTTCACTGCCAATCAGTTTTCTTGGAAGGAACTCTGTGTTTAATCCCTGTGAGTGTCCCATGAAAGCCTGAATTTCTTGCCTTGCCTCAGCTCTGATGAGGGGTAGTCAGTGTGTTTGCCCTTTAGTGTTGTAGAACATGGACTTGGGTGGGCTTCTAGGGGCCCCTGTGCGCGGAAGCCTCCACAAACTCTCAGTGGAGAGTTGGATTGCGGCACAGGGAGGGTTCCTTCTGGAATCTGGAAGGGAGGTGAGGCCGAGAGTGGAATTTCCTGCAAGGCCAGCTCATAGGTGGGCTGCGGGGAGGAGCTCCTGTCATGGGAATATCACAGGCTGACCTGTGTAAACACATGTGGACGCAAATTCACTGTCTTTTATTCGTCTTCTCTTGCTGGCTGGTGCGGCTGGAGGGCGTGTGAAGATACTCAGAATGGTGTTCACAAGACAGACTGGATTCCCACCAGATACCTGTATACCCTGACCCCTTTCTCCCACACTCAGGTCACATTTGATCAGATAAAATCCATGAAAATGTGTCTCCTCTTTTCCTGAGTCCTATAAACACTCACTTTGATCTCCTGGAACCATTTACGAGGATAATTTTGAACTCTATGATGGTTCTAAAACTTGTAAGAGCTTAGGGACGCCTGGGTGGCTCAGTTGGTTAAGCGTCCAACTCTTGATTTTGGCTCAGGTCACGATCTCACGGTTCGTGAGTCCGAGCCCTGCACCATCAGCACAGAGCCTGGCTGGGATTCTGTCTCCTTCTCTCTCTGCTTCTCCTCCTCTCTCAAAATATGTAAATAAACATTCAAAAAAATCATAAGTGCTCAATAGAGTACATGAGACACAAGTAGTTTCAGATGAAAGACTCCCTGGCCTGTCCCGCCCCCAGGCCCGTCTAGTTCTGATCCTACAGCTGCAAGACTCCAGCAGGGATGAACTTTGAGCTCCAGCCCTGTGTCCCGTCCACCAGGCCAGGATGCTTCTTAAAGGTTCCTCAAAGGGAAGAGGATGGCGGAGATTTAAAATTCATAAGTCACAGGCCTGGAGACTGTGTCCCAGACCTCCTTCCTTTGTTCCGTGAAAATAGACTGTCAACAAGAAGATGGTTATCACAGGCCACCACAGCGACCCGAGAGTCAATCTCTGCCAAGGCACCCCACTGGGAAATAGCTCCAAGCTAATCCTTTATGCATGATAGAGCTGGCAGGGTCATCTTGGATATCATAGGCACAGGTCTGTGACAAAGAGCTTTTCCAAGATCTATGGGAAACAGTCCTTTGCAAGCTAATTTTGAACAAGGAAGACCACAAGGTCAAAATGATGTGCCATGGGCTTATTACAGGGAAGAAGGAATATTTGATCTGAAATTATCTGGATCTTCCTTACTCTATTCTTAAGCACTTACAATTTTTTTAAAACTTTATACAGTTCAAGATTATGGGTTTGGAATCACAAGCAAGCAAGGACCTAGACATCACAGTGCATAACATCGTCAGCTGCACGTAACTGCGTGTGCGTGTGAGGCTGTGAGCGCGTGTGTGTGCATGTTGTGTGTGTGTTCACACCCATGTGGGGCTGTGCCTGTGATGTCTCAGAACGTAGGATGAGCACTGACAGTGGTTTCAAGTAAGTGTCACAGACGGAGCATGTGGAAGGCTCATGCTTCACAGCATGTCCCTCCTTGATACGGAAACAGATCGTGCTGTGGGGAGCAGATAAGCTAGGACACGGCTCCCGGGGCTCATCTGCAATCAGGATGGGGGATGTGAGGCAGCTCCTCACTTTGTTTATTTTTTAAAAAATTTTAAATGTGTATTTATTTATGAAAGAGAGAGAACTGGGGAGTGGCAGAGAGAGAGGGAGACACAGAATCCGAAGCAGGTTCTTGGCCCTGAGCTGTCAGCACAGAGCCCAACACGGGGCTCGAACCCACGAATGTGAGATCATGACCTGAGCCGAAGTCAGATGCTTCACTGACTGAGCCCCCCAGGTGTCCCATCTTACTTTGAAACAAGGAAGGATGTTCCGGAGCTCACGACACATGTAGGTGGCTCTTAGACTCTTACTTAGATCTCCTGCTTGGTTAGTCACAAAATCCTGCAATTTGAAATTCGCAATTTCAACGTGAAACACGTTGGAAGTATATTCTCATGGTAGATTTCATCAAACACTCAAGTGCCCCCAGAGCTTCTGAGCCTGCCCCTAGGACACATCCTTGCCTATGAAAAGGGTCCAAAAATATTGGCACCGTTTAATCAAGTTGCATGAAATGGAATCAAAGAAAGGACTAAATCACAGGAATGGAGCAGGAGTCAACATCAGCCACAGAGCCCGCTGAGGATGCTCTCATCCCCCCTGTGTTATCGACCATTGTGAGAGGAGTGACAACCCGTGTTTTCCCTTTTATGAGACAAGAAGAATGTGTTGATTTCAGTGAGGAGTTAATTTAGTCTAATGTTGAGGGGAGCACCAGCCCAGGTAAGATCAGAATGTTGTTATGTACGTTGGTTCAGCATCAGACCCACCTCAAGTCCTCCGGAAAAGCCCCGAACTTCTCCGTCCCGATGGGATGGATGGCACTTCTGGGAGCTGTCGTTCGGGCTTGCTTGTCAATTACACGAACACTAAACAGAATCATGACCACTGTGTTTTTGTTCCTATGGCTTTTCATTATTCCCAAGATGACTACAAGGATTAAGTTCTAAAAGCTTTTAAAAAGGAAAGAAGAGGAGTTTGTTTTCTGGCCAAGACCAACAGGAAATGGTTTTGGCCTCAAAGCCATTTTCAGAGTGGAGTTATTATCGATCAAAAAGAAACTTATAATAGAAACCGTTTTTCCGCTATTACTTTAATGTTAGCTACTGGGAATGCAATTGTATTTATATATGGAGATGTGTTTTTTATTTTAGAAAACGCTCGTAATTTTCTTGAGTGCAATCTGGTTGGAATTGGATTGTATGCTTCTATTTGACCACAAGCAAGGCGAGGCCCAAGGACACTGTGGGGGGACAGAAACGCAACGAGGACCCCCGGCAGGAGTCCCCACCATTGTCACAGCGGGGTCTGATTCTACCAAAAACACTTTCTTAAAGGCTGCCCTTGGAGCTGTAATTAAAAGGGAAAATACAATAAGCACATTCTAATACGCACCGCGCCACATCTGCTCTGTGGTTTAACCAGTGCATTTCCAGAAGCATTTCCTTAATTAAAGGCATAAATCCATCCAGTCATCTGCGTCAACACTGTGATGTGCAAGAGTAAGGACGTTCCTCCTACAAATGCCATATTCCGAATGGGAGAGAAATGATGCATTGGGACATTTGCAGCGCAGCAGCAACAAAGAAGAGATAAAACAAGAAAAAAAGCGTGGATTTGGGTGGTTGTTAGACAACGAATAAACAAGAGGCTTTTCCCCCATAATGCATTCATCCTCCCTTCCATCTTTCTGAAGTTTATCAAAGTGTGGGTTCCGGAGACATGAGTATGGCCTGGGACGTCAGAGTCCCTTCTTTGTCGAAGAGTGGGGGAGCCTCTGGATCTTTCCCAGTACTCTGCTCTGCTCTCTGACCACTATGCTTCCGTGGAGATGTTTAATTTTTTGTAATGTTTTATTTTAATTATTTTTAAGATAGAGAGACACAGTGTGTGCATGGGAGGGGCAGAGAGAGAGGGAGACACAGAATCTGAAACAGGCTTTAAGCTCCAAGCTGTTAGCACGGAGCCGGACGCGGGGCTCGAACCCACGAACCATGAGATCATGACCTGAGCCGAAGTCAGCTGCTCAACCGACTGAGCCACCCAGGCACCCAATCCTGGGGAGATGTTTGAAGGGCAAGCTTCCAGTCCACCTGTGAATTTAGGGAGTTGAGGCAGAGGATGCTGGCTAGTGTGGAGCGGCTTCAAAGTGGCAGTTCCAGAAGGAGGAAGGTGCGGCCTGTTCTTGGAGGCAGCGGCCAGACTCAGCCAGCTCAGGGCAAGCTGCCCAGCTTCCTCTTGAGACCACTGCCCACGAGAAGAGAGACCCTCTCTTTTGAACCCTCTCCTTTCCCTGTGGCACCATCCCCTCCTCCCTTATCACTGTCTCTTTCTTGGAAGTAATATTTGTGCTGAATATTTCTGCTGAGGAGTCTCTCTTCTGACCTCTAAGCATGTCTCTAAAAATAGGCTAGCCCATTATCTCAGAGGTGGATGGACAGGGGATGGAAACAAACGGAGACTTTTCCTTTCCTTTGAGATGAAAAGGAATGGGCTGGGCAACTAGGGGGCACGGGGTCTGAGCGGTGGTCACAGGAGGGCAGGGCACCCTCTGGGCACAGTCGTGGGCGGAGCCATGCCCACATTCCCTCCCCGCTGATACGCTGATACGGGCTCCCTTGTGCCTGGTCCTGCATCTCCCAGTGCACACAGTCTTCAGGACACACCTCCCCCACGCCTCTGCCTCTGCCCTTCTTTTTCCTCCTGCAAGAGCATTTCTCACAGCACCTTTGCAGGAGGGGTCGCAGCCCAGAGGATGTGTGAGAGCAGGATGTGAGTGGAGGCTGGACACTCGGCAGGAAGCCCCCAACCCTACCGTGCCCCTGGAGTCATCACTCAGCGTGCCCCCCGCGACCACCCCACCGTGGACCCTCTCCCTCATGGTCTCCTGAGCCCCCGTGAGAAGTGGATTTGGAGCCACTCTTGTAAATCAGTGAGGCAGAACCTTCTCCTCCTGGCTTCCCGTTTCTGTGGGAGAGGATATTAATGACCAGAACACCTATGGCCTCCCTCTGTCTCCTTGGCAAGAGTTCTTGGTGAATCTGGGGAAAGGAGGAGACTCGGATGGCTTAGTTCTGTCTTCACTCTGCTCCTTTGTGTCTCTGCTCCTCACGCCTGGGATGCCCCGGACATGGGGAGTGAGTTTCATTCACAGGCTGTGAATTCGGAAACTCATTGTTGCCTCACCCCTACAGCATATGTCCCAACACCTGCTTTATCAGTGAGAAGAGGTTTGGTTTGCCCTCAACCGCTACAGAGCTCAGGGGGGCTCCCCTGTCCTCACAGCCAGGGTGAGCAGGTGACGTGGAGAAGGCCGATGGGGCATGCATGGGGGAGACCCCGCCGGCTGTGGCTTCAGTGAGGATTTGATAGCCTGCATCTTAGGACATTCCTCTTCTCAGCCAGAGGCAGGGGCAGCGGGGTCCTCAGCCATGTTGCATGGACAGAAGGCATGCGTGGATTCTGGCCACAAAGGAGCCAAGGGTGTAGAACATCCTCGCACTTTGATTGTGACCAAAGGGGAGGGGTGCTCTATAAGGTGAGCCTTCGGTTTGAGGAAAGGAGGAAAGGGAGACGAGGTGGAAGAGGAAGAGGAAAGGAGAGAGAGAATTTCTGAGCAGAGGTTCTAAAGAGTCAGGGTTCAGATGTAGTATGTGGTCAAAGAAAAATGGGGAAGGTTTCTAATTTTTTTAAAAAAAATTTTTTGTGTTTTATTTATTTTTGATACAGACTGAGGCAGAGCATGAGAGGGGGAGGGGCAGAGAGAGAAGGAGACACAGAACCAGAAGCAGGCTCCAGGCTCTGAGCTGTCAGCACAGAGCCCGCCGCGGGGCTCGAACCCACGAACGTGAGATCTGACCTGAGCCGAAGCCGGAGGCTTAACCGACTGAGCCCCAGGGGCCCCGAGGGAGGTTTTTTAACGGTTCTTTTTTTTTGGATGTTGGTAATATTGCTTTGATGTGTTATATACTCTGTCCATAAGACAACTAACCTGATTTGTCCATGAATGTCCACTGGACTTTTCTCACTTTGCTATTGATTTTAGGCTAAGAACAAAGGGGCGCATGGATCCTCGTCTATAAATCACCAGCAATCTTGCTGCTGAGAACTAATTACGCCGACACCCCATCCTTCACACCGCATTTATTACCAGCGGTTGTGCTCCGGGATGAGGAGCGGATGAAAGGGAACACCGAGAGCCTTTGTCTGTATCCCCCCACCAGACCATCAATCTTCTCCATGAAACGAGGCAAGGGGTGTCATCCTTCCAGAAGGGATGAGATAAAAGATGTGCTGCTGAGCCAGCTGATGATTACGCATTTGCATAGGAGAGCTTGCAATTTGTACCCATCAAACTTGCTTCTTCTGTGCTCACTTTGGCACATTGTTTTTAAGTTAATTTTCAGGAAGCCCGAAACCATGGAGGGAGCTCTCGAATGGTCCGGAAGGACCTGGTGCTGGGAGTAGGCATATGCGTTCCATTCGATTTTTACATTATAGAGTTAATATGCCCCGCTACAGAAAGGATAGAGACATGGAGTGAGCATTGGGACTCTGTTTGTGAGCCGTGAGGTTTTCCAGAGTCAAACTGGAGACCCCTCCAAGTGAGAAGAGAGTGAGATGCGCTGGAAGAAGATGGCGGTTCAAGGATTCTCAAAGTGCAGCCACCGCCAACAGCATCAAGACCTTGACAGACGTGTAGATTCTGGGACCCCGCCCCAGACTAAGTAAGTCAGGAACTCTGAGAGCGGGGCCAGCACTTTGGGTCTTAGCAAGCCTTTCAGAGATCCTGATACACGCTCTCATGTGAGAACCCTTGCTCCAGGTGGTACTCTTGAAAAATAAGTGATCACCTAAATCAACACTTTGTGGGAGGCCTTGAGATAGGCCCAGGAGTGGTCACAGGACACAGTCAGACTGCAGCCTCTTCCTGGGGGCACGCACAGTCTGGAGAAAGTCATAGCACAACAGCATATACTCAATGTCTACAAAATATTGAAGTTGCATTCAATGCCCCAGGCCTCGCAGTTAGGGTGTGTGCGTGGTGGTGGTGGTGGCGGCGGAGGAGAAGCATAGCAGGTGAGGATTCACAATTTACTTCTTAACTGGCTTGGAAAGGCAAGCTAGTGTCCACTCAATAGGCAACAGATATTAATGAGCATCTGCTGTGTGCCAGGGCCGTTGTATACGAGGGGGCGACGTGGGTGAGTAAGTCAGGACAATTCCTCTCTCTCACCAGTTTATATTCGAAGGGATCCTACAACCTCACAGAACCACTTTTAAACTATGATAATGTCTAATACTGGTAAGAAAGAAAGCATAAGCAGAGAGAAGCAGAGCAAAGCTTCATTTGGAATCGTCTGGCAAATGATTAATTACCGTTTTTTGTCAATGACATCACACTCATGATTACATTTCCCTTTAATGTTCAATCTCAGGTGATGACATGAGAAATGGAGAGATACCTTGTGGAGGCTTCCTGCCACAGAACAATACGTTCTTGAATAAAACATGCCTTTTATTGCCTTTCTAGGCTTGTGTGGAAAACGAGGAGGCCTTAAGAGGGAAAACAACAATAGAAACAGAAGCAAAATCCCTGAGCTGTGAGCCACATGCAAGCAAAGCATCCTTGCAGAGGGGATTCCGGAAAGGGCTGGCGTCACCTGAGAGCTGGCTTCCCAAGGTTCAAGACCAAAGTGAATTAAAATCCTCATGTAAGGTAAACACTCTGCATTTAGGCACCTACATTTAGAGTCACCTGTGTGAGCTCAGGTCAGCAATCTCCAGAACAGACAGTCATAAGTGAGAGTCACTGGAAACAACAGATTCAGATTTACTCCCAAGGAATTAAAGAAGAATTATTACAGTAAGAATACCAAATAATAGCGTGGGAAGTATTTAAAGAAAAATAAAATGGAATTACAAGATGAAACAACAACAGGTAGACAGAGCACAGAACCAGGTAGCGCTTTTTGAAGTGAAAGTTTAATTATTGAAATCAAAAATTTAAGGGCTATGTTGAAAAAAACTGGTTGGACAGAGCTAAGGAAAGAATTGATGATTGGGAAGATTGATCTCAACCAATCATCCATAACATACTGTGGAGAATTAAGGAAATTAAATATAAGAAAGATCAAAAGATATGGACAATCGAGGGAGGTGTTTTAATGTAAATATACTTGGAATCCCAGAAAGAGAAATGACCAAAAAATTAGCAGAGACAATATATTAAGGGGTAATGACCAATAATTCTATAGCATTGGTAAAAGACACTATCCCCAAATATAATAAATAATGAAAAGAAATCTACTCCTTTGGAACATTGTAGTAAAATTTCAGAACAGAAAGGAGAAAGAAGAAATATATTGAGAGAAAGACCACCTGCAATGAGATGACAATTAGTTTGGCAGCAAATATATCAAAAGCCAAAATGGCAGCAGAAAGTGGAATCACATCTTCAAACTCTGGAGAGAAAATAAATGTCAGACTAAATCTGTCAATGGATTAAAATTATCTTTCAGAAATAGGGTAAAATAAAGGATAAATAAAAGGTAAGTAAGTGTACTACCCTCCCACATAACCTGGAAAGGAATTAAAGATGCAGTGTAAGGAGAAGAGAAATGACCAAGAAAGCAATAGTGTGGATGGAAATGGGTCAGTCTTAGGGGCATTGTCTGTACCTCTAGAGCCCAGAAGAGTATCTAGAACAGAACTGGTGATCAATCATTTTTAATAAGAAAAACAGGTCCATAAAATAACATTTCTAATTTATGGGGATTTGGAAAAGGCAAACCTAAATTTTTGGAGAGAAACAGCAAAGTCAGGAGAAGCATGATTTTAAGGTTCTTATACTAGTTTGAAGGGGTTTGTGATATTCTTAGACTTTGTTAAGTATCCACGGGGAAATCCCAAGGGAAAAAATCACTAAAAAAATAGAAATGGTATATTAATTCTAAGCCAGCAGGGGAAAAATGTGAGTAAGGAACTACAGGCATGATAAGCCAGGTACTGCTCTAAAATTCTACACATAATAACTCATTTAATCTTCACACTGTTTCTCTGATATAAGTCGCCATTATTATCCTTACTTTAACAGAGCAAAGTACTGAGAGGTTGGGTGACTTTCCTAGAGTCACATAAATAGAAACAAAAACTGAAATAAAAAAGGGATAAAAAAAGGAGGAGAATATAGTATAAGTACACAAATGGCAAAAAAAATCAGATGGTGGAAACAAATGTCACATTTCTGTAATCACAATAAATGTAAATGGACTAAATTTGCAAATTTAAGACATGTATTGTAAGATCTAATTTAAGAAAAGAAATTCAACCTAATGCTGTTTCTAACAAACCCATCTAAAAAATTAGAACATACCCATTTGGATATAAAGGGATGGAAAAAGTTAGACTATGTGATTAACAACCAATAGAATGTAGGGCTGCTATATCAAAAGCAGACAAAAAGTGGCATATAATACACAAAAAAGCATTAACTGATAGTCACCACAATAGGATATAATATTCAATTTCCTAGTAAGGTGCACCAATTCCAATTTACATTCACCTAATAAAGTTGCCTCAAAATATATAAAGCAATGCCTAATGGGACAAATGGATAAATCCATACTCCTGGGAGAGGTTAACATTCCCTACCTCAGTTATGGAGAAGCAAGCAAAATTTCTGAAAGCCCAGAAGAACCTCCCTGGTGAGTGTGATATACAGAGCACATATTGAGACCTGTACTCAACAAACGAGTGAACACTTCTTCTCATGCACAGACAGAACTCTTACAAAAATCAGTCCCGTAGTGGAGGAAGTCCCCGGAGACCTTTCTCCATCAAATGTATGTGTATGTTACTCTTGGGCAAAGAAGGCGACCATCTCCCTGACCCAAGAGAGGGCAGGGCTAAGCCCCATGCATGAGGCTGCTGGAGCTTTCAGGTTGTTTGGGAAGCTGTGGATCTGTGGACAGTGAATGCAAGGACAATGATGGGGGAGTGTCTGTGACCATGAAGCCAGCAGCCAACAACCATCAAGAATCTCCTGTGCATGCAGCAGGTGTTAATCTTTACATAGATCATCTCATCTAAACCTCATCATGGCTCTGCCAAGACGATACCATTAACAGTCTCCACTTTAACATGAGCAAATATAGGAATCATAACAGCAGCTCTTTAGGGCCCCGGAGCTGACTCTGTCCAGAGGGCTGATGTCTTCCTTCTACTTGAAGGGGGAGAAAGGCCAAGTGATAAACACTTCAGTTGCACAAGGCTGTCCCTACTGTTCTTAGGATTTTGTGGTTTTGTTTTATTATCCTAATGGATGGAGTGGAGTTGATGGTGCTCTTCACCCCAAATCTACTGGAGAATACATGTTCAGTGCATCATGAACCATTCAGGGTAATCCCAGCTAAGGAGGAAAGCATGCAAAATAAAGCAAAGGAGAAGTTGTTACCCGTTTGAGGTTTTTCAAGATGGCAGGGTATTTGGATGAGGAGTGAAACATGTGGAATGTCAGCAAGGGTCATCTTCCTTGAAGGCAAAGATATTGGAACCCTCCCTTCAAGATGGCTGAGCCCAGCTTTGAGCCTGGAACCCACAGGAAGCAGGAAGAGATGGGGAAGTAAGAGGTGAGTCTGACCAACTCCTAACCCACACTGTTGGGCCATGTACTGGCACTGCACTGAAAAGCCCCAAATAAGAAGTGACAGAACTAGGACCAGGACTCTGGTCTCCTAATCCACTGAGATCCAGGATGGGATTCTGTTTAATTGTGGGGCTGGGATTTGGGAATATAAAACAATGAAGCCCATTATGCTTTGAAGCCCCCTACTAGCCATCTCTCTCCCCTATTCTGAGAGAGGTAGAGGTCCCCCAAGTGAACCACAGCCTCTGGAACCCTTCCCTGAGCCCACTCCCTTTGGCTGGTGGGGCTCCCTCTCTGTGCCCCCAAAGGCCCAGCTGCATATCCCTAGCATAGCTCTCCCCTCGTTGGGAAATGCTGGGCTTCCCTCGTTTCCCACTAAGACTGTGGTTAAGATTGTGGGTCATTCACCTCCACATCTGCTCCTGGCACAGTGACCATCAGTGCAGGCTCTTGTTGATAAATGAGGAAAAGTGACTTTCATTTTGCAGTAAGATTTGCAGAACAGCAAACCCATTCCAGATTAAAGAATGTGTGTCATAACATAAAATAGTTCATCACAACCAGTTACTGCCTTCAGCACAGACAGGATGACAGGCGGGACCATGAGAAGGTCACAAAGGGTGAGTTTTACCATCAAAAGCCATATCGACCAAAGTCCATTATGACAACCTAGGAGCGCAGGCGTGGGTGGGCTCTGGCACTTCAGTAATTGTCCCAAATACAAGAAAATTGATCTGTGACAAATTAATCCTGGCAGTTTTCATTTTCGATTTCCTTTCTGAATTATACAGTACCATTAAAATGTACCCAAATAGAAAAGAATAAGACAGGACAAAGAGATACATGTGCCATATATTGATTTCTTACAAAAATACATGAAGAGTAGATTTAATTTAACTAAATGGTAGTAGTAATATTGACATAGTAATCATACTAATAACAGCAAACCTGCTTCTTAGGGCTCCACATCTGACCCTGTGAAGGGGGATTGAGGTTTTCCTTCTACCTGAGGGGAGAGGAAGGTGAAAGGACAGACACTTGAGTTGTATGAGTTTGTCCTGACTGTTCTTAGGATTTTGTGCATTCTTTTCATTATCCTAATGGATGGAGGGGAGCTTATGGCACTCTCTGCTCCAAATCTACCTGGGCATACATGTTCAGTGCATTATGAGCCATTCAGGGTAATCCCAGCTAAAGAGGAAAGCATGCAAGATAAAGCAAAGGAGAAGTTGTTACCCGTTTGAGGTTTTTCAAGATGGCAGGGTATTTGGATGAGGAGTGAAACATGTGGAATGTCAGCAAGGGTCATCTTCCTTGAAGGCAAAGATATTAGAACCCTCTCTTGAAGATGGCTGATCTCAGCTTTGAACCTGGTACCCAGAGGAAGCAGGAAGAGATGGGGAAGTAAGAGGTGAGTCTGGCCAACTCCTAATCCACACTGTTGGGCCATTTACTGGCCATGCACCAAAGAGCCCCAAATAAGAAGTGACAGGAGCTGGGACCAGGACTCTAGTTTCCTAGTGCACTGGGATCCAGGATGAGATTCTCTTTTTCCATCTGTGCAATACATAGAACAGTGGTTCTCAAATTCAGATCAATGGACTAGCTGTATAAGAATCATCTGAGGAGTTTTTCGAAGTCATAGAATTACCAAATCACTAGCTTTACTTTGGGGCCCAGGAATATGCAGTTCAAAGCTGCCCCATTTAATCCTGCTTTGTCAAAGACCCAGCAATCGCACTGCTAGGGATTTACCCAAGGGATACAGAAGTGCTGATGCATAGTAGCACATGTACCCCAATGTTCATAGCAGCACTTTCTACAATAGCCAAATCATGGAAAGAGCCTAAATGTCCATCACCTGATGAGCGGATCAAGAAGATGTGGTATATATATACAATGGAGTACTATATGGCAATGAGGAAGAATGAAATATGGCCATTTGTAGCAAAGTGGATGGACCTCGAGGGTGTCATGCTAAGCGAAATAAGTCAGGCAGAGAAGGATAGATACCATATGTTTGCATTCATAGGTCTAACAGGAGAGACCTGGCAGGGGACCATGGGGAGAGGAAGGGGGAAAGAGAGTGGAGGAGAGTGAGGGACACAGATCATGAGAGACTATTGAATACTGAAAACGAACTGAGGGCTGAAGGGGGAGGCGGGAAAGGGGTGATGGTCATGGTGGGGGGCACTTGTGGGGAGAAGCACTGGGTGTTATACGGAAATCAATTTGACAATAAACTATTTTTAAAAAGCTGCCCCAGCAATTCTGATACCCCAAGTTTGTGACCTGGGCCTCCATTAGTCTCTTAGGACTGCTGTAATCAAGTCCCACAAACCGAGACACTTCAAACGACACAGATTGATTCTGTCTCAATCCTAGGACCAGGAAAATAAAATCGCAGTTGTATAGGACCATATCCCACCCTTGAAGAGGCTGTAAGGAAGAGTCCATTCATCACCCCTTCAAGCTTCTCATGCTCCAGGCCTTCCCTGTGTCACCCCAGGCTCTGCCTCTGTCTTCACAAGACCTTCTGTGTGTGTGTGTGTGTGTGTGTGTGTGTGTGTGTATGTGTGTGTGTCTTAGAAGACTAGTTGTTATTGGATTAGGACCCACCTACGCAATCTAGGATGATCTTGCCTCAAGATCTCTAGTACCTGCAAAGCCTTTTCTTCCAAAGGAAGTCACATTTTCAGTTTCTGGGATTAGGATGTGGAAATGTGTTTGGGAGACACCATCTGGCCCACTACAGTGCCCCTTTCTCTCTAAAGTTCTGGGTATCTGTGCTGTACCCAAATGCAGTGCATTGACACCAACACCTGTGTCCTCATAGTCCATTGTGTGGCCACTTGCTGAGAACTTCTCTTTGTTCTTAGAAGGGGATCTTGGTGATGGTGGTTTTTGAGCAATGACAGCCAGTCCAGAAGCATGAAGAAGGTCGTAGAAACTCTCTCTGTTTTTTTTCTCCTGCGTGAGAAGATATCACTGGGCCCATTGCAAATCTGTAACCAACATTCTGCCCTTCCTCCGCTCCTGGGAATGTGGTGGAGGGTAGGGAGACAGGGGGAGAGAGAGAGAGATAGAGTCACACACACACACACACACACACACACACACACACACAGAGAGAGAGAGAGAGAGAGAGAGAGAGAGAGAGAGAGAGAGAGAGAGATTGAGCCCGGCCAGTTGCGTAAGAGCCAGCTTTGGTTCCATTCCCAGTGCTGAGGTCGGGACCAGACAGAGAGCAAGACCCCAGTAAATTGCATGTTTAAACCCCAATATCTGTATATCTGGCTCTCTTCCTTCATCTGGGGCAGCGCAGATGGTACCTTGCAGAGGCTTCCCCAACCATAGCCTTGTAGGGAGTGCCCCAAGCTGCTGTCTCCCCCAGTCTGCTCCTCTCACTCATCACACCAGGCAAATTACCTAATTACCCAATCATCCTTTGAGTGTTCCCTGCCCAGAGGCAGAATTTGATTCATGGCTACATTCCTGCTATCTGGAATGGTGCCTGTCACACAGGACTGGCTGGCCAGCTGGCTGGTAGATGGATGGATAGATGGCTGTGTGGATGGGTGGATAGGTGGATAGGTGGGTGGGTGGATGGATGCACAGATGAGTGGATGGGTGGGTAGATGGATGGATGGATGGATAAATGAATAAGTGGATGGATGGATAAATGGATGGATAGATGAATAAGTGGATGGATGGATGGATGGGTGGATGGATGGATGGATGGATAGGTAGATGGGGGGATGGGTGGATGGATGGATGGATGGATGGGTGGACAGATGAACTTTTGAGGCACCAAAAAGTTAGGATAATTTGATTCTAGGTCAAAGGAATTGGTGTGTGGAGAAAAAAGAAGCTTGTGTTTTGGCCCTAGGATATAGCTGGGCCCTGGGAGGCTGGTGGGGAGCTGGAGTTGTGGGTTCTTTGAGTGATAAGCTCAGTCTGGAGAGAAGAGGGTCAAAGATGGCTTCTGCATCCTGGGTGCAATAGTCTTTTGTTGCTGCTGAAACAAATTAGCACACACTTAGGAGCTTAAACAATAGTAATTTGCTGCCTCACAGTCCTGTGGGTCACGAAGTCTGACATGGGTCTCTGGGATAAAACCAAGGAGGCAACAGGGTCAGGTTCCTTTCTGGAGGCTGTAAGGGGTGGGATCTAGTCCCTTGTGTCCTGGGACTCAGGTTTGTTTCCCTGCCGGTTGTCAGCTTCTGGAAGTCCTTGACTCTTGGCTTCTGCTGTCGACTGAATTATGCCCCTCCCAAATTCATATATTGAAGGCCTAATTTCTAGTGTGGCTGTTTTTAAAGTTGATGCCTCTAACAAAAGTTAGAAGAGGTCATAAAGAGGGGGCCCAATACAATAGGATTAGTGTCACTTGAAGAAGAGATATCAGAGACCTCTGTGTCTCTGCCTTGTGGGGACACAGTGAGAAGGTGGCTATATGCAAACCAGGAAGCAGGCTCTCACTGGGAACCATCTCTACCAGCACCTTGACTCCAAGACTCCAGAACAGTGAGAGTAAATGTTCATAGACACCAGTCACCTGACCTTGAGGCTGAGATGCCCCCAGGTCCACTCTCAAAGCCAGCACAAAGAGGTGATGTTTTCTCATGATTTTATTCTCTCCTGATGACCCTCCTCTCTCCCCATCTTCCTTCAAGGGCCTGTGGCATTGCACTGAGCTCATTTGAATAAACCAGGAGGATGTCTATATCTTAAGGTCCACAACTTTAGATCCACCTCCAAAACCCCTTTTGTCACATAACGTGGGATATTCACAGGCTCAGGGACTAGGATGTGGGCAGGTTTGGGGGCTGCTGTTCCACTGACTACATGGGAAGGAATGAGTAGCAGTTAGAACAAGAATGAGGCCATGATGCATGTTACTTTAATCCTCCCAGAGGCTACACACGGACTCTGGGGAGCAAGCAGTTTCCAGGCTATTTGGGGCTATTTGAGGGGTAGCCCTTCTATTAATTCTCCTCTGACTCAAGGGCAAGAGAAAATCTTGAACTCTTGAAGCCCAACAAATATTCTGTCAATCTCCTGGGCTATAGAATTCCATCTAGACAAAACTGGAATCCAATAAAGCAGAAAGAAAGATGATAGACTTTCCATATGTGCCAGTATTCCCCTTTGAGTTCTGTTTGTCCATCTGTCCATCACCTATCCATCCATCTGCCCAAGGAAACTTTCATTGGTAGAGTAAGTTTCTGGGTGCTGTGCAGGAACCCTGGCTCCCAGATGGATGTGGGGGACCCTGGTACTCATTCCAACCCAGTAGTTCAGCCCAGAAGGGGCAGTGGCTAACCACAGTTAACAAACCAACCGACCCAGTGCTGCAGGAAAGGCAAACTGCCTCCAGAGAGGGTCTGAGAGGGCACTGCCAAGATCATTTAGTTGCTGCTTGGCTGGAAGGAGTGAGTTGGAGACGATGTCTCTGCACTTAGTCTTGTCAGAAGCCGAGATCCTCAGCTACTGATATGACATAGCCTCTGGTCCCCAAGACCATCAGAGGCAGCCAACTTAAGCAAAAATACTCCAGAAAGCAATTACAGGGGGGAGCCCTGGGTTAGCCTAAAGCTCCTGCCCCCAGAAACAGCCTGTTGTGGGGCACAGATGATGTGCTGTCCTTCCCAGAAACCCCAGAGTAAAAGTGAGTTTTAATCACCTGTTGCCCTAACACTAATCACTGCCCATCAGCAGGACAGACCCTCCAAACACATACTTCTCAATCACACAGGCTAACAAATGAATAATTACAGGAGTAAACACTGCACTTAATGTCAGCACATGAAGCATGGGATCGACTCCCCTTTGCCCCCCAGTCTGAATGCAGAGTCCCCAGGGCTGCCACACATCGCTGGTAGGGCCGCTGGGAGGGACACAGACTTGCACACCAGACTTGTACTCCTTACTCTTCAACTGCACCTCTGAGAGCAGGTCCAAGCCACCCTGCAGGTCCTACTCCTCACGAGAGGACTAGAAAAAGCCATGTCCCTTCCAAGAGGACATGGAAGGCAGCTTGAGAGATCATCCATCCCCTAGTGTGGTCAGGGACACATAAGAAAATGGGCCACAGAAGCAGCAGCCTTCTCTGTGGTCCAGCGAGCATGAAACGTGTGTGGAAAAGAAGCCAGAGGCTGGAGTCATGGATGCCAGCCCTGTCCCAGCCTGCTCGCCCTGCCTCTGAGGAAACTGAGGATCCTCAAAGCCTTTGCAAGGAATGAGGCTCACGAATATGCTTTTATTACAACTAAAGTCGCCTGTGCCCACCGCTGACCACACCTGCTCGATCCGGAACCCTCCTCAGCTACCAAATAAAGACAAAGACAGGCGATTTTCTTCTCCTATTTCTGTATTAAAGTAATCAAGTGGTGTTGTGTTCGAGCAGCTGTTTACCCAAAGGAATGAACAGAGATCAATATTAATACCTGGACACCTACACACTAATCTTTTTGAAATGTCAGACCAAGTAAGGCATCAAGAAACTCTGTTCTAGACATTTGCCAGTAGTGAGAGTGAATCGAAATTAATCTCTGTCTCTCTGTCTCTCTCTGTCTCTCTCTCTCTCTGCCTCTCTCTCTCTCACACACATACACACACACACACACACACACACACAATTTCCTCCCTACAGTCATACTTCTAAAGGTGGCCCATGGCACCTTGAATGGATACCAATAATCTATGTGGAACTCTGAGTTTGAGAGTAGATCTTTGGCCCTTTTCACATGGAAAGATTCAAGTGTGAGCCCCTTTGTCCCACGACTGGAAGGTGGCAGCCAGCTGACAGCTGGAGAGGGGCCAGGCTCTCCACCCCTCCCCATGACACTAGATGGACCCCTGAGCCAACCTGCACACATATGAATTCCTTTTAAGGAACGTTCTCCAAACCCTCACTACAATCTTGTTATTAACTGATCAGAAGCTCAGATGTAATCAGAAGGCATCCAGGGCTCCTGCCTGTATTTCTGAGTGATCTGAGGGCTGTGCTCTGTGGCCACCCCTGGAAGTCACTCTGGACAGAAGAAGCAAAGGGGCCAAGTGGGAGCTTGGTGGCTCCAGATCTGACACCTTCTGGAGGCGAGTGTCCCATGAGCAACCTGCTTCAGTCACAGCCCAGGAGGGCTGCTGGGTCTCCTCACACTTCCTCGGCCCTGGAATCCTTCACCGAGCAGCCAGCCCTTTGGGGAGTCACAAAGAGAAACCCTTGCTTGAAGGGCACACGGTTTCCGTAGCTTCCTTGTCCCGGACAGGAAGTCTTCTGCAAACAACCCTCCTCACCCCAACGGGGTCACGTGCACCAGCCTGTCTGCTCTGAACCACGGCTCCCTCATCTGAGAGGCAGCAGGGAGCAAAGTGCACCTCTGGGTGGTCATGTGGGTTCAGGGCGGCTCATCCAGTCTGCCTGCTGCAATGCCTGGACTATGTCAAGCCCAGGAAATGACAGGGGCCACTGTGGTTGTCAGGAGCACTAACAATATTAACTGTTACCCTTTATTATTGTTGATTCTTTTTCTTTCATTGCCACCCACATACCGTGGGCTGGATGGATCTCCATGAAGGGCATCTGCTCTATGTTTTGTCACCTGGCTACCTTCAGCGTACCCCACGGGCCCAGCCTATCAGCCTGGGCCAAGCCCCTAGCAGCGAGGGGCCCAGCCCTGCTGATACTCATTGATGCTGGCTCAGGTGAGTTCCCACCTTACTGGACCTCGGTTCTCTAACCCTCAAGGACGGGAGAAACCTTTTGTGCGCGTGTCCAGATTTCTGTGATCCTTGTAGACTCCTGCAAGAGCACAAGGCAGACCTTGTAATGACCCCGCAGCCACCAAAGACACAGGGCTGCCCCGGGGCTTCTTTCCCACCTGTTAGCACCCGGGAATTCCACTTCCTCCAAGTCAGTGGAAAAAAAAACAAAAAAACGTACTTCTGGGAGAACAAGATGGTTGACGGCGGGAGGAAATAAAGGGCTGGCTGGCGGCAAAGAGGAGGCGATCCCCCTCCAACCGCCCTGAGCCAGCACAGCCCTCTCCTCCAGGAAATCTCTGTGGAGACAACAGATAAAGCTGGTATTGTATTAGTGTAAGTCTAGTTTACAAGTCCAAAGTCATTATACTTCATCATCTTAAAGCAAAATCAATACGACACAAGAATGAAAAACATCAAAAGCAAAATGCAGAGACTTGTAGATGAGGGGAAAAAAGCCCTACTCTGATAGGAATCCTGATTTTCCATATTGTGGGGGAAACATGGGAACCTCGGTGCAAATGGTAGCAATCTCCAGCATTCGTCCTTGAGATGCCCTTCATTCAAGCTGATCCAGGAGCTTGGAAGAGGAGGGGCAGGGAACATGTGCTTAAAAGCAGAAACACTGAAAGGGACAGACAACTGCTCACAGGCCTCATCATGCATCAGAAACAATTGGATGAGAGGCACCCGGAATTCACAACAGCCCTGAGACTACGATGGTCATGGCCATCACTCCGTCACACGCCCCTCACCTCGCACCCTCGGTGCCCCCAGGCATCCCAAGAGCCGGGGGGGGGGGGGGGGAGGGGGGGAGGGGCGGGGGAGGAGAACTGTCCTTTGCTTTACAGAACATGCACCTTCCTGGGACCACGACTTTCCTGATCAGTGGTGCTGGCTACACAGGCACCAGCAGAAGGAGGCTCCTCCCAGATTCTGCAGACACCTGTATGCATCGGGAATCAGCGGTTTCCAGTGTGTCAAAGACAGGACATGGTCTGAACTTGTACCACTGGGGACTAAGAAGTCAGGGGCTCTTGAGTCAGCCCTGATGGCTTCTCTGCCTCCAGTCCCACCTGTGGCCCCTCACTCATCTGCTCAGACCTCAGGGCCCTCCCGCTGCTCCTCCGGACACTCCTGTGGCCTCCCTTGGCCCCAAATTCCTTTCTGTCAAGCGCTCACACAATTGGCCTCTCCGGTCTGGGCTCAGGCGCCCTTTTGAGGGGGCTGATCCTGAAAATTACTCCTTCCCACTCACCCACTACTGCCCCCCCCGCCGCCTCACCAGTTCTGTCCTGTTCAGCATCTCTGCCTGTCTAGAGCACTGTATTCTATGTACGTCTTACGGTTAATCGTCTACAAATGTCACGGTGGAATAAGTTTTTGTGACCTAGAATAGGAGCCTGTGATGGATCATTTAATAGGTCAGCATGGCTGGTCATGGGGCTCAGGAATGTGGTCACATGTTATTCTGGATGTTTCTGCAAGGATGTGTTTGCGGGAGATTGACATTTTAATTAGTGAACTCTGATTAAGATTGCTCGCCCTGACAGGAGTGGGCCTCATCCAATCAGTTGAAGACCCTCATAGGAAAAAAGACTGGCCTCTCCTGGGCAAGAATGAATTCCGCAGCAGATCCCCTTCAGATGCGGACCCCTCTCCAGTTTCTTTTGTGTCTGCAGCCTGAAGATTCTGGACCTGCCAGTATCCATAATCACGTACGCCAATTTCTTATAATAGATCTCTCCATATGTATACATTTTCTGTTGGTTCTTCTTCTCTGGGGAACCCTGACTAACACGGAGCCCATAACTGTTGAATGAAGGAGTGAATGAGTGAAAGAAAGAATAAGTGACTTTGTTGAGGAATCAGGGGTTAATGAGGGGCCATTCTGGGGCAGGGAACAAGCCCGCATCCTTGTGGGCTTCTTGGGGCTCGCCCCTCACGTGGGGTCTTGTTCAACCCCTGAGCCCCTATCTGGGGGCTCACCACCTGGAGGAGCCATGCTGTCTCTTTTGTCTTGGGAAACATTTAAGCTTCAGGACGTCAGGGGTGGTGTGAGCAGATCCTCCTCCTTCAGTGGTGAGGAGAGATGTTCCAGTGTTCAGAGTCAGAGGACCCGATTACCATCTGGGGCCAGAGACACGGACTCCAGAGGCCTCAGTGGGGAGTAACTCCTGCCTACTAGTTGTCCTGAGTAATGAACCCAGGCGATGTGGCAAAGGTTCTCCAGAGCATCCGTTAGAACAGGCTCAGTGGTGCTGGACATGTGCCTTCATCTACTCAGGTTGTTACAACAAAAATACCAGAGACTGGGTGGCTCACAGTCAATAGACATTTATTTCCCACAGTTCTGGGGGCACAGATCAGTATCTGCTGAAGGCATGTTTCCTGGTTCATCAACAGCCAGCCTGTCTTCTGGCCAGGTCCTCACCTGGAGGGAGGGATGAGAGAGGTCTCTGGAGCCCCATGTAAGGGCACTCTTCCATAATAACCTTCCAAACACCGCTCCTCCAATACCGTCACCTCAGGGGTTAAGATTTCAACATTTAAAATCTGGGAAGACACAAATGTTCATTCTATAGCAGTGTTGTTATCAAAATGGAAGACATCAAGTGTGCAAGCCAAGTCCCCAGTCCTTGTGCGCTAGACCTTCACAGAGCCTTCCATTTAAGCCTCCATGTTTGATCATTTGTTGAGTCATTCAACTGAGTACCTACTCTGGCATCAGCCTGGCTTAGGGCTGTGGGCAAATCTGCCCTGGGTGTGAACCACGGAATCTCACATTTTCAGGGAGGTCTCGAGGGTCAGACCATCAAAGGGGCAAGATGGTACCAGAGTTTGAGAAGAGCCTCGGGGATAGAGGAGGGACCTTGTTCAGACCCACTGCCCCCGGCAGACCAGCCAGCATGAGCCCAGCGTTCACCATCATCACACCACTGGTTGACACCCACTGACTCATTTCCTGGTGCTGAATTATGAGGCTCAGGAGATTTCCCGACACTCCCACTCAATTCTGTAGGTGAGAAATCCACACTCCAATTCAGCAACTTGGTGCCATGCTTCCCCTTGAGCCGGCTGCTTGCCCTCTCAAGTCTCTGGTCAGATTTGTGGTCGAGGCCTGGGTACCTCAACATATTTATCATACGTGCCCACTGGAATGGTGTCTAATGAGTGAGTACCAGGGCTGTTCTGCCCTGGAGGGCTGAACGTTCAGTTCCAATGGCCTGGGCTACACACACCCCTCCTTCTTAACTCAGACACCCAGCATGGTGAAGAGTGTCAAACACTCAGGATCAACACAAAATGAAATGGTTGACAACAGGCCTTGCCCACAGATGACACCACAGAAACTTCCATGAGCAGTGCCACCTCATTTCCTCTAAGTAGCAAGAACACACCCAAAGCTTCATTCTGCATCTCAAGTAAGATTGTCATCCGGGTTCCTGTAGGTGCCACCTTCTGGAACTATAATCAGAAAAGACAATAAAACCCAGGGCTCTGATAGGGGTCCCAGGGAGCTTGATCCCCTGAAGTCTGCCATCTTGGTGTGGTTGACATTGACCAAGAAGAGTGGCTGAGCTTGGTTATTCTCTATTTGATTGCTTCAGTGGGTGTGATGCCTTTAAACTCTCCTCGTTCCTATCTTGGGTCTCTGTTTATCCTTCGAAATGGCCTGGCTAATGACTCCTATTTCACCTCCTGCTTTCCTTTCAGAAAAATGAATCCCATAAAAATCACTAGACTGGTGTCTGAGCAAACTCTTTGGTGTCATAAAATTTTGATGTAGAGGTTTAGCAAACGTGACAGGACGTTTTTGCGTGCCCTTGCAAAGTATGCCAACTATTTTTGGCATGTGGGCATTTACAGAATATTGCCAGAAATGAGCTTTCCCCACCCCCACCCCCTTTGAAATGGGAAGAAGTGATGAGTCAGGCCATGATGAAACAGGTTCTGAGTCAGATGTCATGGGTTCACCAAGTGAAGCAATTCAAGACAATGTTCAGGTGCAAAGTATTGAAACTGAAACAGCAAGAGCCGGGCGGGAGGAGGGGGGGATGTGGACACCCTGAAAAGGAATGTGGGTTGTCAGTCACATGGTAGTTGCTTCTACTCAGAGGTGGTGAAAGGCTGGACAGGAACCCTACTTATAGTGTACTTTGCTCCACATTTCAGTAGAGGAAACACCTGAGGTCAAGTACCATGTCCCCAGGGGGGTCATGTGACCATATGCGAGCCCTCGGTGGGGCTGGCTAACTGGGTTCTTTTTCTTCCCCACCACATCACCTACAAGATTTCGTGAACTGCATGACGCATTCCAGGGAATAGTTACTAAGAAATTTCTTCCCAAATGGCGTGAAGAATGTACAGAAATGGAGGTTCAAATACTTGGTGTAAAACAAGCCCCAGGATATCCAAATGGAGGACTGAGACTTGTGTCAAGAAAGCATAGCTGACCCTCCCCCACCCAAGACGAGAGCCAGGATCTGGGGGAAAGAAGAAAACGACATTTATGGTGGGTTCCGTGGGGAACAAGCCCGCAACAGGGCCAGATATGTGTCGTGTCACGTCTGTGAGGAAGTACGGACACTAGTTAGTCTGTGGCGGGCTTGTTACGCACCAGGCTTAGCCACTGACTGACGCTGTTCAATCCTGCACCAACCCATTCTTGGTGCTTGCCTGGGGAGGTAGGGCCGGCATTCAGACCCAGAGCCCCTGCTTCTGAGGCTGGGCTAGATGCTTGTAATTTATAAACAGCTGCTCTCTTTGGGAGCTGCTGTCTCCATCCTCCGGGAATTTGAACTGAGGAGGACCCAGTAGTTTGTCCGAGGTCCCACAAGGACAGCGAGGGAGCTCAGAGTCACACGTCGACTGGCTGACTCCATAGTTCATGTTCTTTCTGGGACATCTGTGCCTCCCTGGGGTGGTGGCGTGCCCGGCTGCTGTCTCCGGCGAGGGCTGGCTGGGTCTTCTGTTCAAAGGGAAGGCAGCCTCCTGGAATGGAGGTCGCCTTCGCCACAGCTGTCTCCGCACCGCCTTCCAGAGCACAGCAGGGCTCCATTGCGCAGAAAGCCTGCAGAGCTGGGTTGTCCTTATGAGCATGGAGCATGTGGTCCTTGTTCCTACTTCCATTTTCTCCATTATGCTTCAAATTACATGATCTATGTCGTGCTGTCTTGCCATTGATTCACTGGTTAAATTAGCTGCTATTTCTCTCCCCTGCATTACAGGCTCCAAGTAATTTGTTTATGACTCAAATGTTCTGTGGGCTCTAAAGGAAAGGCTAATGTGCATTCATTACAGGGAGGCATGATCGCTGTAAATCACGAGGAATGCCGGTCCTAGCCAGTTCCCCGGTCTCCCTGGCATAGCACTCTGCCTGCCACCTGACCAGGGCAGCGCTGCTAAGGCATGAAGTATGCTGACAATTTAAGGAAAGGGCGTGCATAAGGGAGGCTGTAGACGTGTAAAACCTATAGTTTCAAACCAAAGTCAAGATTGCATGACTTCTGCATGACCTTCCGAGAGCACCCAACCCAGGCCCCCTATCTCGCTCCCAGGCTCCATGGGGTTCGTCATCTGTCTGACCTCACGGAGAATGTGTACCAGGAAAGAGGAGTGTGGATGACTTCAGAGCAGGGCTCACCACGGTGCTTCATGGTTTCATCCCCACCAGGGCCCCATCCTCGCCCAGGGCTCCATCCCCACCCAGGGCCCCATCCCCACCCAGGGCCCTATCCCCACCAGGGTCCCATTCCCACCCAGGGCCCCATCCTTACCCAGGGCCCCATCCCCACCAGGGTCCCATCCCCACCCAGGGCCCCATCCCCGCCCAGGGCCCTCCCGTCGTGGGACATGCACGGCCCAGATGCTCTCTCATGCTTTGTTGCTGTGCCCATTTTGACCTTCTCTTGAAGAGTCTTGTCCTCTGACCTATCCATGGGGGCCCCACCATCGGTACAGCCGTGTCCACCCCAAAGCTCTGCTCCCCAGTGGACGGTGTGGTTTCCAGACTCTGGGCCCTCTCGCACAACACCTCGCCCTGCTAAGGTGTGGGGTCTCGGTCCCCACCCAGCACGTTTCCAGGCAGAATGAGATACTCGTGTCAATGTGCACATATAGGACACTTCCTGGTCGCTTATCTAGCTTTTAACAGGACAGAGCTAGACCCCCAACCGGTCCCTGCAATGGACTGAATGTGTACCCCCTCAGATTCATATGGTGAAATCCTACTCCCCAAGGCGATGGTGTTAGGAGGGGGGTCTTTGGGAGGTGATGAGGTCAGAGGGTGGGTCCCTCAGGAAGGGGATTAGTGCCCCCATAAGACATCCTATGGAGCCCCCTCACCCTTCTGCCATGTGAGGGCACAGAGCAAAGAGGCCGTTGATGAACCAGAAAGTAGGGTCTCCCCAGATACCGAGTTGGCCTGAGCCTCATTCACGGACTCCTGGCCTCCGGACTGTGAGAGAACAGCCCCGTCAGCAGCCCCGATGGACCCACCATCCAGTGGGTCTCCAATAGGACAGACTCTGGATGCAGATGAGCAATGGGTGGTGTCCACAGAGAATGAACCAGGCTTTGGGACTTTCCAAATGAAAGGAAGAGTGTTACTCGAGTCCAAGTGAGGACAGTTGGCCAGGATACACAATCTTCACAAAGAAGCCAGTGCTTTGCTCTGGCCAAGGAACATTTCGTGTAGGGCCATATCCATCTTTTATATAAAACTCATTAGACAAAGAACATTTCCAAGAGTTGCAGACCTTATCTTAAGTTTCTAGTATATGCAGGGCTGTGTGACTTGAATCTTATGGGAACCAGGGAGATTTCTTACAGTTTCTTATCTTCTGTGTTCAGAATGCTCTGTTTTGGTTATTTTCTTTAATGCTGCAGATGTACAACGTGTGCTTGGGGCAGAAAGAGAGCCCATGTTTTGAAGTTTTGCTGAGTCATTTTGAGCTTGGTAGATGTTGCAGTGTAGCCCCCCTGGGAGCCCAGGAGCAGGGCCCACAAGCATTCAAGTTGGAAATGTCCATTATCGTTGGGGACATGTTGAAGAGATCCCAGGGCATGTCAGGCGTGGCCTTTCCTGGAGGCGGGCCCAGAGGAGCCCCAGGTGCCTCCGGCTGCTGGCACAGAGTCGTGCTGCCCAAGGATCTGTGCGTCTGCGTTGGGTTCTCCTACAGAAACAGAAAACCGGACCCATTTGTCCTGACATATGAGGCTCCCATGCCGCAGCTGAGGGGTAAGGGACACAGAGCACACTGACTTGAGCCTGGCAGGTGATGGAGGTAAGGGGCAGGTGCAGAAGGTCATTGGTGGAGCGCCTGGGTGGTTCAGTAGGTTGAGCAACCGGCTTCAGCTCAGGTCATGATCTCACGATTCATGGGTTTGAACCCTGCGTCGGGCTCTGTGCTGACTGATAGCTCAGAGCCTGGAGCCTGCTTTAGATTCTGTACCTCCCTCTCTCTCTGACCCTTCCCTGCTCACGCTGTCTCTCTCTCTCTCTCTGTCTCTCAAAAATAAATAAATAAATAAAACATAAAAAAAGAAGGTCATTGGCAGCCAGGGCTCACCTGGAGGACCTCTGCCTACGGTGGCCCCACCACTGATGTGGGCCTGCACCCAAGAGCCCCCAGCATCTTCCCACGGTTGCTTCAGGGCACTGTCTTCCTGACTGGGAAGAAGACCATGATGTCTCCAGTCAACCCACTGGGAAAATCAAAAGTAAAGCTCCCAAAGCCAGAAACTCAGGAAATTTCTACCGGGCGTGACAGGTGCTCCACGTTAGAAATCTTATTTCCATATTTAATCAGAAACTAGTTTGCAACACAAATTATGTGGTGCCTAGGAAGGAACAGTGTGAAGGAACAAGAATCACCTGTTTCAACACTGAAATCCAAGAGGAGGGGGTCTTCGTTGCTGTATATGCAAAGCCTTATCTGTTTCCACCCTACAGAATCAGCTTTACTGCTAATTCCACTGACACTATTCTACTTAAAGCACAGCGATGGGATCGACTCTGCCTCCCTATAGACAGACCAAGGACAGAGAAATTGCTCAATAACTTCGTTGGTCATCGGAAATCCTAATAGAAAATTCCAAGTCAGTTTTCAAACCTTTACGGGCGCGGTGGGTACAGAGGCGATGCTAGCCACAGATACTGGAACTCCTGGGACCAGCGTTGAAAATCAAGCACTGTAAAAAATGTCATTACCCTGGAGGCCAAAGCGGAAACAGAGCCATCTTGTTCACCAGCCCGGGCCATTCCTTCTAGAGCTCTCTCTGGAGTTGTCTGTCTCTGCGTCTCTGCAGGTTGTGATTCACGGCTGGGGCCGAGGCTCAGGGCTAAGTCACCTCCAGAACGCGGGGGAGTGTGTGGCACGGTGACATATTTGCGCGCCACAGCCAAGTGCCCCTGGCTGAAGCAACTTTTTCCTAATTGCTATCTTCCCCAACCCCATTTAAAAATGTAATGAAGGTGATTACCGAAAGCTCTTTAAGGTAAACCTAAATTAATGGGTTTATTTAAACTCATAATGAACTTTAAACTCTCCAGACTGGTGGGCTGCGGGGCTGGAATCACTAATTGCGGCGTTGGTGGGAGCTGGGGGCGGCCTGGCAGGGCAGCGCTTAGCTGGGGGCGGGGGGGGGGGGACAGGCCATTCATTATCCGGGTTTCGGGGACGTGGTGACCAATTACTCCATCTGCTTAGCATTTCTCTTCCCCAAACAGACAAGTGAAGCCCGAGACCAGAGTCTGAAACATCAGCATCCTCCTGGGAGGTGGGCGGTCCCTACACAGAGAGGCTCCAAACGTAACAGAAATCAGAAAGAGGGATCTTAATCCTTGGAGGGGAGGCTCGAGGCTTGTTGGCTGGAAACAAGGCCCGAACGTTCCCTTTTGCTGGAAAAGCGTTGCTGGTGCCCCTGGCCGACCTGCAGACACGCCCGGGGACCCTCGTGGGGCTGGGCTCCTGGGCCCTGTGGGTAAAGGTGGGAATCTGCCTCATTTCTGCTCAGGACTTCCACTTGCTCCCTTAAGCATGTCCTGCTGCAAGTCCTTAATATTCTCCAAAGCTCCAAACCTACGGACGAAGTCCTGCACTTTCCTGGGATGGCCCCTCTCTCACCTGCTTCATTTCTCCAAGGATTTGGGTCAAGAATAATTTGCCTTCTTGCCTCTTGCCTTCAGATTACGCTCCCCAAAGCGGCCCCACCCATTCCGGACCTTGAGGTCACCCCCGCGTCTGCTGCCCACAGGAGCCCATCCCTCCAGCTTCCAGGGGGGCTCTGCTCTCCATCTGCCTGCACGGCTGTGCAGTAAATGGGAGGAATGAACCCCGCTGGCTCACTGGGCAGTACATCATCCAGAGGCTTAGGAACGCGAGATCTTTCTGGGCCTGGGGCAAGTTCTGAAGTTTCATGTGTCAAGAAGTCAGGACAGAGTTGGGAATAACTTAATCATCTGTCCGAAGAACTCACTGCTTGACACAGCTCGGATCCCCAGTAGTACTCGGTTCCCACCACCTTGCAGAAGCCCGCGTGTGCTGACGGGAGGGCCATCGAGATTAATGAGGACAAAGGCTTCTGCTGACGTGCAGGTACGGAAAAGGCACCTGGGGTCGCTCTGTAGTGACTGATTAATTAGGGAAAGACTCCTGGTGCTAACTGACGGTTGAGAATCTTCAGGGTGTTAGCATTCATGGTATGCAAATGGATCAATGTCTAACAATATCTAACAAGACCGTCTGAAAGTGAGATGCTCCTGAGAAGTGCAGTCATGATTTGGGGAAGGCGTGGGGGTCCTCGGTGTTGTACGGACTCACATAAATCAGCACGGAGTTTGTTAGCAATTGTCCTAATGTTCTTCAGCAAACAGAGACCGGCCAATGAATGTGCATGAAACGTCATTCTATCTACCTGTGGCCCTCAATCCCGGAAGCGAGGACTGTTACACCGCGGAAGTTTGATGAACGTTTTCTCCAGCTCATTCGACTTGGAAATGAGTGAGTTTGCCGAATTCGGGGGAGAGAGGTCCACGTGAGGCTCAGCGCCTTCTCAGTTTCCACGTGGAAAGCTCTAAATTGAAATCCGTACCTCTAGGGAGTGTGAGATAAAAAAAAAACCTGTTGGGCCCCAAAGGGACCATTTCCCATCATAATGAGAATTTTAAATGGTGGGTTTAAATTCTTTGAAGAGCCTTACATAAATGCGTGTGCAAGTGATGGGTCCTGAATTACCGGCAGAGACGCAATTAAATTAGAGAGAGAACTTGTCATTCTGAGTTCCCAGCCTGAAGAACCTGTCCCCTGTCCCAGGAGGAGGGGGCACACGTGGCAGCTTCACGCAGCAGGAACCCAAGGGAAGGACCCTCCCCGTCACCCCTGCCGCAGCATTGAACCCAGAAGGGAGGGGTGCGCCATGAGAGAGCCAGAGAGTGGACGGCATTTCCTCCCCATGCACCTGCCTGTCTTCACCCGGACACACGCCTACTAAATCCAGGGTGGGAGGGGCTGTCCAGATGGTAGCAGGACCCCCCCCCCCCGACTGCACCCACATGAACGGGTGGTTCTAACAGCCATTCCCTGAGTACGTACAGGCTCAGGCTCCCTGCGTGCCCCGCGTGGCTCATCTGCTTCCATCGTCAGACCCTCGGGGGCGGCGCAGCTGTCAGCTCCCCGCGCTCCTGGGAGATGGCAAAGCAGGGAGGTTCGGGAACATGGTGCTTGAAGGGGCAGAAGGCAGCCTGCCTACCGGGTGAGCTTCTGGCCTCCATCAGTCCCCAGTCGTGCAGGTGGGTGACCCTTCCGAGCTTCCTTTATTTCCCCTGTAAAGTGGGGATCACAAGGTCACCTGTCCCAAGGACCTGTTGGGAGCATTCTGGATGAATGCGCTCACCCTGGCCCAGCGTGGGCTGGAGAAGGTGCTGGCTGTCATTCCAGAGGTTAAGGCGTTTGACTTTCACAAGAGAGCAGTGGGGGAAGCTGAGTTTCCGGGGCATGTGTTCACCCCCGAGGTCGTCTCCATATTATACACTGAGAAGGGCATGGTCATGGGGGGTTGTCTTTGGATTTAAAAAACACGTGGTGTGAGAAATGTAGTTTCTCTGAGTCGCCGCAGGGACTTTGGTTGTTTTTCACCCCACGTGACCCCAAGTTGGGGCCAGAAACATGGCAGATCGGGCCGGCCTGATAAACGCTCAGGAATCCGGCCCAGGCCGAGACTCCCTAACGGGACATACAGTAATGCAGCACCTGCCGTGACTCCTGGACGCCCACAGTGACTGTCACCCAGCCCCGGTTTTTCCTGCCCAGATGGGTGCCAGGTCCAAGCACACAGCGAAACAACGGCCCCCCAAAGCAGCTCCTGATCCCTGGGAATTGGAAATGTTACTGGATTTGAGAAAATGGTCTTTGTTGATGTAAGTAACTTAGGAAGCTCGAGGCAGAGAGGTTATTCTGAGACATCTAAGTGGGCCCAGATGCCGCCACATGAGCCCTTCTAGGGGCCGAGCAGAGGGGGATGTGACGCATGCATGGAGGACAAAGACTTAGGACCACGGACACAGAGCAGAGTGACACGGCCGTAAGGTAGGGGCCACGGCAGCCACCGGGACGTGGAAGACCCAGGACATGCTCTCTCCTAGAGCCTCTGGAGGGCACGTGGCCATGAAGACAAACTGACCTTGGACTTCTGGCCCCTGGACATGTAAGAGTGTAATTGTGTCTTGTTTAAAGCCACTCAGGTCGTTACAGCAGCCACGGGAACTCATACACATGGGTGTCTACACCCCCCGTGCCTGTGAACACACTGCTTTCCTCTACACGGAAGACACTATCCACCTCCTGCGTGTAAGTGATCCCTACACGGCCCTTGAGGCTCGCCCCCTCCTCCAGGAAGCCTGCTGGGACCATGCCTTCTGGTCCTCATCCCTCCCACAGCACCAGCACCACCAGCATCCCTTTGCATGTTTTTCTCCCCAGCTCGACCAAGGGGCCCCTTGAGAACGGGGGCCGTCCCCTCTGCCAGCGTGTGACCCGGGCTGTGGATGAACAAGTTCTCCTCTTCCTACTACAATTCCCCGCACAAGGCTGACTGTGCTGCCACAGAAGCGAGGGACATGGGGACGTCAGGGGTCAGCGCGTCTCCTGCTTCGCTGGGTAGTGGGGAGGTCAGGTTTCCTGCAGAGAGTCTGCAGAGAGTTCTCCGAAGCCACTGTGCACTTGGGAGACAGGGTGGGAGGTCCCACAAGGGCACCGAAGATGATGGTGGGAATCTTGGAGAAGCATGGACTTGTCTCCCAAGATGAGAGCTCAGCACTTTGCACAGAGCCTTAGAGGCAGAGCAGCGAGACTTCATAGTGACTCTGTCTTGTGCTGAGGAGTAAACGGAGCGTCCCCATCTGTGCGGAGGCTGCAGGGAAGGCTGGAGGATGACCCTCGCCGTCGAGGTCACACACTGAATTAAGACTTGGACGAGCCACTCTGTGCCCTGGGTGAGGTCACTCGAATGCCCTGCTTCTAAATGAGGGCCTTGAACCCGGCGGTGCCTTCGTCCTTTCAACTCTAAAATAGGATGACATTTAACAAGAGCTCTGTGCACTGACAGGGAACTGGAGTGGCCTCCAGCGTAACAGCCCCGTATTGTTGACAGATCCGGCTAGAGGCCAGAGATGCACGGCCTCGCCTCTGAGGGTCCTGGAGGCCAGTCTCTGGACAAGGGACAGCAGTGTGCCCAAGCCCGTCAGGCGTGGCTGCCTGTCACAGCACAAAAAAGATCCTTATCTGAACTTACCACTGTGCTGCGTGGCCTCCAGGGCCCTCCCCCGCTCTCTGACCCCACCTCTGAATTGCGTGCAGATAGCTGGGCAGAAGGAGGAAGCCCAGGACCCATCAGAGCACGGCACCTGGAGTCTTGTTGGGAAGGAACTGGAGGATGGTCTCCTTGGACAGGCTGCATCCTTCCTGGGCCTGGGCTCTGCGGCTCCTTGGGTGCGTCTTGGGTGACATTGCCAGTAGGTGCAGCAGGCATGACTCCAAGTGGGTCTCAAGCAGTAGGGTGTGGTGGGGGGACAAGGGCCAGAACACGGACTCCAAGCAGGATGGGATGCGCCACGTGCGGCAGCCGAGGCCAGCAGAACACGCGAGTCATGTGACTCGTCCTGCGACTCGCAGCAGGTGGCCCTGGGTAAGCGACTTCACTTCTGTGGGACTCGGTCCCCACCTGAAATGCCCAGGTGCTCCAGTTCCTCCCCTCGTGGACCTTGTCCTAGACCTAAACACGCCTCTCCGTGAGACCATTTCAAAACCCTGAAAGCCACCGTATTGGAAAGAGTCTTCGCAGATGCAACCGAGCTGAAGATCTTGAGATGAGATGATCCTGGATTTTCCCAGTACAGTGGGCCCCAAATCCAGTGACCAAAGTCCCTGTGACAGACCCACAGAGGAAAAGGCAGAGAATGAAGCGGGGTCAGGTCAGCCCAAGCCCAGTGCTGTCAGCGGCTCCCACTGCTCCCCCGAGCCTCCGGAGGGACCCAGCCCTGTGGACACTTTGTGGACTTGTGGCCTCCAGAACAGAGATCATAACTTTGTGTTTTAAAAGCCAGCACGTTTCCAGTACTTGGCTTTGTCCAGCAGCTGCAGAGAACTGGCGGGGGTCATGGGCGTTAAGTAAACTAATCTGTAGCAAGTGCGCAGTGAGATACTCGAAGCAGGGAGCTCCGGGGGCAGCTGCGCTGGCAGAGGCGGCGGAAACGCAGGCACGAGTCGGCACAACATGGGTTCCCACTGCTGCTCCAAGCCCCCGCCTCGCCCATGTGAGACCCGGCGGGTGGGGATCTTCGTGTCGGTCAATCCAGCAAAGGAACGTTTCCTCTCAGAAACCGTTCACGTAAAATTAAGTGGATGGAAATCGCCAATCGCCTCTCCCCTCAGTTTACTAAATAAATAAGCTGATGAATAAACCAACGTATATTGAGTGCCTGCGCTATGCCTGACCTGAGGCTGATTTAATCTAGGATGTGTTACTCACCTTCCCACCAGGACCATTCATTGATTCATTGGGTATTGATTGAGTGTTGACTGATCCTGTTCAGGCTGTTATTCCAGAACTGGGGATGAAACAGTGCACTAAACATACAAAACCGGGCAGAGCTCCCGCCCTCCCTGGGTCAGCTTTGTTCTGGGGGGAGGGGCAATGGGAACATCAACTGAGTAGAGCGGGAAAATATTTTAGCTATGGTGATGCAGGTGGAGAGAAATGTGGTGGCGAAGGCCAGGAAGGGCCCCACGAGGAGCATGCCCCGTGACCAAGGCCCTGAAGACAAGAGAGCCACCCAGGGAGCACCAGCAGGTTGGGGGGGTCCCTGGCTGGACAGGGACGGTCCCTTGGTCCTGGGACTGGGGAGGAGGAGCAGCCAGGGGGCAGGAGGAAACCGAGGAGGGTACGAAGAGCCAGGTGGAGGTGCGTTTCTGGAAATCAGGGGGGGGGTTATGGGGGCAAACGATGCTTCTGGTCCAGGAACGTCAGCCTTTGGGTTGACGGGACAGCGTCAGCAGGCCCATCGCTGACCACCTCTCTCTCCTCTGCTCTCGTAAAAGTTCTCGTCAACTGGAACATGGTGAACCAAACCAAAGAAGTCATGATTCATTCCATCAAGATGCACCGTGAAGCGACCGCACATTTGTCCTTCTCCTACTAGCGTGGGGCCACCCTACTTTCTCCATTCTAAGACTCTTACCTCGATTCTGCCCTCCCCTGTCATCTTATACAGGGGCCACGATTTAGTTAGCCCATCAGTTTCTGAGGCTTCCATCCAAAGGACCCCAATGGGCGAGAAACAGTGAAGCTACGATTTTGTTCCCACACGTATGTAGCCAGGAGGCAGCAGAATGGAGCTTTGCGCTAATTTCTTCTCATTTCAAGTTCTGTCTTCCTTCTACCACACCACAGCTGCCTCCTTTAGAAGCTATTCTAAAATGAAGAGAGATCTTTATCAGAACGACATGGTCAGAAGCCGACACCATCGGAGAACTTACCCGGGGTCTCCCAAGATCCCTCCAACTTTGCTCAGACTTGGGCCGATGGGAGGAGGGGAGACATCTTGGATTGGCTGCGCACCTGCCGGTCAGCCCACCGGATGGGAACGTGGCCGGGGGTGGGGGGTGGCGGGGAGACCAGGGATTCTACCCTTGGCGACAACTAAACAGAAACACTCCATCGGGAAATGTTTGCAGGGTTTTTGTTCCTAGGAAATCTGAGAAGTCATTTCACTCTGTGTGCTTTGGTGAAGGGACCAAGTTTCATGTTAGGCCGTGTGTGTGTGTGTGCCCATCGTCCAGGGCCGATGGTGCTCTGCGGCAGGTGAGTGCTGCAGTAGAGCCCGCCCCGGGCTCCGGCATAGACACGGACGCGGGCCCTACCGCAGACTTCCCACGGGGTCATGCTCACTCCCACTCAGCGCCGGATCCGACAGCGTTCTTATTTCTGTCTCCACGCCCCCCACCGCAGACACACAGCCACCCACACACCCGCGCACATACACCGCCACGCACCACACGCGCACTCCTGATTTTTCTGGTCATTCTTTACTTTTTGGTGGCTTTCATTGTCTAAATGCCCCCCAGTGTTCCCCACGCTCGATGAAGCTGCAATCCACTCCGTTAGCCCCCAACTTCCAAGGAAGGAAAGCAACGCACAACTTTCGATTTGGCCATGTTCCTCTCCTAATTTCATTATGCATATTAAATTTTTATTGTCGACATCCTTGTTGAGAGGGAAAATCATTGGTTTGGCTTTTTCTTAAACTATCAGATGTTTTATAGACCTTCTAATGGCGTGTTTGGTGTGAAATTAATTATCAAAGATTCGCAGAGAGTTTTAAATTAGATTTTTTCTATTCTTCAAGGCAAACAACCGGTTTTGTTTTTGTCACTAATAGAAGGTTCTCACTGCCGCCTTTTTTTCCCCTTACAATGAAATGATAAAACAAATCTTCAACTTATTTTAATGTGCTAATTGGGGGTTATTACAGCTCATTTTATTTACATTGAGATAAAAAAGCACCAATTCATTTTCCTTGCACAAGCAAGTTAGAAAAGATTTTAATTACCTCCTATACAAACATGTATTTGTAAAGAGAAATGGTATATAAAACTAAGGGCCCGGAAAAAACTTGTTTGGGCAATGGGCTAAGGCAAGTCTGTGGTTTTCTGAATAGACACTAATGCTTAAACCAGCCTCCCTTCGGGATCGCGGATTCGTATGTTTGCGCTGGTGTTCAAGCTCTGCGGAAATGCTGGCAGGAGGTAGAAGAATCCAGAAAGAGAAACAAATACAAGACGACTTCAGAGCGCTTGCGCTGCCCCGCCCAAGAGCGCAGGGTCATTTCGCAGCAGGGGCACCTGTGACCATGCGGATTAAAGGGAGCCCGTGTTGCCGGGTCCCCCACCTGGGGACACCAGAGGATGCACCAGCGTGGGGTCTTACGCTGTGGGAGTGGATGTGTGTCCTTGACCGGCACTCCTTCCGCTGCTATGTCCCTGTCACTTCTCTTCCCAGGGCCTCACGTCTCAGACCTGCTGGAGCTAATTATCGTGTGGGGTGACAGCTATAAAGACATACAACCGGGAAATAATGATCAGATAATGCTCCTCATTAATAGTTCAAGTCTAGCAAACACTGTGGGAAATGGCCTCAAGCCACTGGTTTCTGGAACCCAGTTTTCTGCTTTGAGGTTGGTGGCGTGCTCCCTGCGGCACCTTTCTGGAGTTCAAATCCTGGCAGAGGCTGGAGAAGTCAGCTGGGTGTGCCGTGCTGGGGATGGTGGGGGGGGGGGGAGGTGGCAGGAAGGAGACTCCTGCCCCCTGCAGGTCCCTGACCCCCCTCTGCCTGCTGCAGGCACTGGGTGCACCTGGGCTGAGGGCTGCTGGCCTGCCCACTCCGTGCCTTGTTCATGCCCCACGACTCATGGGCCTGTGGTTTAAAATTTTCAGTAGACGGAGGTAGACAGGCAAGGAGGATGTTTTCAACACTCTTGCAACTGGGTCTAGACTACACCAAGGGGCAGGGACTGGACTCTGCTCAAAATACAACAGCACAGCTGAGGGGCCACTTACAGCCAACAGGCAGGGTGTGGGGTCACAGGGTAGAAAATAACGAAAGGGGCCACCTGGGTGGCTCAGTCGGTTAAGCATCCGACTCTTGTTTCAGCTCAGGTCGTCATCTCACGATCTGTGGGATTGAGCCCCACGTTGGGCTCTGCGCTGACAGGGTAGAGCCTGCTTGGGATTCTCTCTCTCCCTCTTTCTCTGCCCCCCTCCTTCACTCTGTCTCTCTCAAAATAAATAACCTTAAAAAAAAAAAAACTACGAAGAAGAACTTGATTGGGCACCAAGGAAAAGTGGAGCCTCACTCAGCTGGCGTTAGCAGGGTTCTTGCTAAACAGAAGTTTCCTCCTGGGGGACCCTTGTCAACGTGCAGGGCAGGGGAAGAGAAGGCCACTGGTCCAGAACCTTCTGTGTCGGCTCATGAGCTGGAGGACCCTTGTGAGGCAAGGGGCGGCCTTCCTGCCACTTCCATTCGCAGGCTGGGCTGTCGGCTGACCGCCTCCTAAGGTTCCTCCTTGCTGGAGCAGAGAATATTCTAGCAACAAGCAGTTTTAGGCTGAGCCCCCACTCCCTTGGATCATCTCCCTGCCTCTTCCCCTGAAAGACTGGGGTCTCCAGACAATGCGGAGCCCGGAGCCCGGGGTTGACCCGGCTCCTCGGAGGAAAGGCTCTAGGCCCCCACTGGACATTCTCCTTTCAGAAAGGAAAGGTGCCCCCGGGGTGTGAGTTTCCTGCCACAGGCCAGTCACACAGGCTGGGAACCGGGCGCGGCTCCCGTTTGACCTTCCTTCTCCGCGTGATCGCCTCAGCTGGGCTCCCAGACGTGTGTGGAGTGTAGCTGGGGACGTTCTGAAAGCAACCCCAGACTTCGGGCTGAAGAGTCTGCCTCGCCACCTTCAATTTCCCTCCCTCTGTTTGGAGGCTCCGGAACCTTCCCCCCGGGCCCCCGGGAGCCCCTGCTTGCAGCCATCTCCTTTCCCAGAGCGCCCTGATACAAAACCTTCAGTGTGCGGAGCCCGGTGGGGGGGCTCGGGGAAGGGAGAGAGGCGGCAGGGGTAGGGGGAGGAAGCCAGGGCCAGCAAGAATAAGTTACAGAGACATGATGGTGAAGGCAGCGAATGAGACCCCGAGCCGCAGTGGGCGGGGCCGGGCCTCGCTCCTCCCCGGGACGCCCCAAAGCTGCTCTGTCGCACGGTGGTCTTTCCCCGATTTTTAGTACTTTACAGGAACAAGTGAGTGATGTCACTTGGCACTCGGTGTTGGAGACTCTCTGCCCCAGACCTGGGGACCTGCATTCCAGCCACTGCCTCGCCGCTGGCCACTGTGTGGTGGGGCTGGGTCTACCCTTCCTGTCCACGCCACCTTCCTCTGACTCCCCCTGGGGGCCCCAGCTCCCGACCGGAGGGTCCTGCGTGTAAGGTTTAATAGACGGAGGCAGAGATGGGAGGACAAAGAGACCACGTTCTGGAGCCAAGAAGGCCTTTATTAAGATCTGCGATTCCCAGGCGAGGTTCCGTGACTCCGGGAGTGGAGAGTCAGGGAAGTCGCACCTGATATGGGAGAGCAAGGTCTTTTATGGGTGCAGAAGTTCTGGGTTTGAGCCCAGGTGGGCCGATAGCCACGTAGGGTCTTCTTTGGACGGTGGCAGGATTCAATTGGCTGTTCGCTTCGGTGGGGAGGGGGATGCTGGAATTCCATGGTGAGGCGTTACAGTTTGAGACAGTCCAGATTGAGAGTGGGGGTCGTCAGTCCTGGTGGCACCTGGATCTGTTATCTGGCCTGCAACAAAATGGCCGCTGGTGCTTGTCAAATGGCTCGGTCATCCCAGGTTTGCAAGTGGGGGTTGTCAGTGTTTGCAGCTCTCCAGGCAAAGCGGCCGCTCAGTTGCTTTCCCATGGCAACTCTTACACTGCGAGGCTCCCGATGCACCAGGTTTGGGCACCAAACACACAGGAACCTGGGCCCTCCCGCTCCCTGAACTCGGAGCTGGGCTCCGTCCAGTCCTCACCACCCCCAGGAAGGCGGCAGGATGCGTACCCCGGGGTAGGCCACTTTGGCCCAGGGCTCTCTGGAGCTGAGTGCACTGGGCGAGACTCCAGGAGCTCCGAATCCCTTTTCCTTCCAGAAAGCAGGCCCTGAACGCCCCACGTAGAAGTTCCCATCTCGGCACCAGGAGAGAAGAAACATCTAATCACCAGAGAGGGGAGTCGGGCGAGGAGAAGCCGGTGCAGACAGACCTCTCCTCCGCCATTGTTCCCTCCCGGTCCCTCTTCCGCAGCTGCCCTGCTCGGTGGGTCGGGAGTGTTAGAGTCACCTTAAGGTGGCGACCGAGTGGCCATTTCTCTAGGGGCTGGAGGAGAACATGTGCACAGACGACCTCCCCGCCCTTCACCTGCAGACCTGGGATGTCCTGCCCCATTTGGAAGCAGCCAATCATGAAGCTCCAGTTTTCCCCCACCCCGACGAGACAGACAACCTATCCTGTCCCACCGTGACCCTAAAATGCCCTTACTTGGTAGTCAGCCCCCCAAGACCAAAGCTGAAACCCCTCACCCTTAAAAACCCCCGCCCATCACCTATCAGGCGCGATTTCCCCGACTCCCCTCTCCCCGGGCCATGGGACCTCGCCCAGTAATCGCAGATCCCAGTAAAGGCTTTCTTGGCTCCATAACGTAGTCTCTTTCCTCCCATCTCTGCCTCCATCTATTAAATCTTACATTTGGTGCCGAAACCCAGGAGGAGATAGTAGCTCAGCAGCTAGCTGAGCTCTCTCCTCCCCGATTTGGGATCTAACCTTGGTGCTGGAAATGGAAACTGCCCCAAAGGCCGGGGCCCTCCTGTGGAGCTTCTGGTCCAGGATCCGAGCCCTACCCCACCAACTAATTGGGTGAGTTCCCCGATTATCCGAGCCTCCGTCGGGGCCCTGTCCTAAATGGCGGCCGCGTCAGGGTAACCCCTCCACCGTAGCCCCATGGCCTACTCCGGCGGTATATAGTCCCAGCGGCTATATCTGCTCCGGCCTCCTGGGTTGGGGAGACGTCCTCGACCCTAGGATGAGCCAATTCTCTGTTCCGAGTCTCGTGTCTGAACACAGGGACGCCTGCTTCAGTCCTGAGACTTTAGGCCGGATATTATGGGAGCTCCCCAATCTAAGCCAGAACTCACAAAACCAGCACTCACCCCTTACAATGCCTTCTAAAGAACTTCCCACTCCTTGGTTATGCTAATGACCTCCGCGTAACCGCCATGTCCATTTCTGCACTACTGTGCGGCCCCTTTATAAGCTAGATGACCAATCTCAGTGGCCTCCAGAAGGGTCCCGCGATTTCCAAAGTCTCTGCCTCCATCTATTAAATCTTACAGGGAGCACTGGGCTCTGCTGCTGCTTCAGGTCTTCTTTGCCCTGGACGTGCTCCCAGCGACACGCACAAACCTGTGCCTGCGTCAGCTTCGTTCCCGGCCGGAGACTCTGGAGCGCAGAGGTGCCGTGTCTGCAACCCTGCAGGTTGCTGGGCCTTCCTGGACGTTCAGGGCACCCTCACCAAGCCCCCTCCTACCACATCCCTGGGTCTTTCCTGCTTCGAAGCTGTTTAAAAAGTGAGCCAAATTTGAGATGGCTTTGGGTCTCTCTTGGTCGAACACGTATTTGGCCTTTTAAAAAATCTGTTGCCTGAGTCCCACACTCTGGGGGAAAGAACTCCAACGTGCTGATGACCCTGTATTTCCTGTGTCCAAGGAGCCTGTGACGTCAAACCCGGGAAAGGTCTTGGCCATATACTTCCCTGAGTCAGCTGCAAATAGGAGAAGATGAGGCTTAAGGGGGTGACAGTGGGGTTCATGGGGTCCATGGCCGACGACCAAGAAAGAATTCTTGAAGATATCTTTGGGGCAAAAAGGTGATTTTATGAAAACAGGGGGACGGCCCCTGTGGGCACGAAGAGCTGCCCTGGGGTCAGGAGGGGACTCTTGTTACAGACTATGGGGCTGTGGGAGGTGAAGTCCAGGGGAGGTTTCATATGCTGACGACTCCCAGGGTCCTGGAGGCCTGGCCACTGTCAGGCGAGGGTGGTTCTCCTCTAGCAAAGCATCAGCCTCAAGGTAGTAGAGAGTTCCAGGAGAAACGCGTTACCCTGAGGGCCTCAAGTAGTTGTCAGTGGGCTGCAGGGTATAAAGAAATGGACTTCTCTCTGCTATTTCCTTCTGCCTTCATCCCCCGCATCAGGAGAGCCTGGCTGCCTCTCCCCCACCCCCACCCCCAACCTCTGCCGCTGGGGAGGCCCCGGGGCTCCTGGCAGGCGGTGGCCATGGACTCTGAGGAGGAACATCTCGCCTCTGCAACGGCTCCTTGTTCCTCCTCTCCCTCCCCTCAGTCCCGCGTGCACCACTGCACGGCTGTGTTCTTCATTGCCGGGACAAGGGACCTTATTAAGCACAAAACGAGTCACCTCTAGCACAGACCAGAGACCGCCGGCTGTGTATCTTCATTTTAAAGCTGTAGCCACCAAGGCCATCTGCACGGAGAGTGTGATTTTCTCCCCGGGACCCGCGGGGAGAAGAGATGCTAATGATGTTCCAAATGTTGATGGTTCTCTGGCCCCAGGAGACAGCCTGCCAGGAAGGACCGGTTGCTCAGTTCTGGGAGCGGGGGTGGGGGCGGGCACAGCTGTGCCTCCCCCAGATGTGTAATTGCCATATTGTTTCTGGCTCCCGCTCCCTGCCTTTCAGGGGCCTCGGGCTATAATTAATTCTTGAATATGGCAATAAATCAAAGCTTCGAAAATTACAGAAAACTTTCCTCCCCCTTCCAAATGGCTGTGCTGGTTGCTCTAATGTGCTCTCTCCTACTGTGTCTCCAACCACCTGAAACCTGGGCAGACATTCCAGGAATTGACTCTGAGAACAAATCCGGTTTTCAGTCTGTGGAATCTGGAGTTGAAAAATAAAAATAAAACCAGAAAGAGCATCCATTACCCAATCTGGGTCATCTCGGGTTTTTATTGGATACAGACATCCCCAGATACCGTGATTCGGAGTCCAGAAGGACTCTCCACTGCAAAAGTCGAATGCTCTGTGCCCAGGAAGGCCGTCATTTCCATTTTTAAGATGCACACTTTGCATATAAAAGCCTTCACAACCCCATCTCTGCTCACTGTAGTATCCTGCAAATGGGCCTCTGTAATTGATGAGAAATCATCAGAATAAAAGAAGTGGGCGATGCAGCCCATGAAACCCTCCGTGTGCCAGCGGAAGATGGAGACAGAACAGCCTCTGGCTAATCCGCGCGCTTTCAAAATTGCTGTTTCTTTTGTTCCCTCAACCCTCCCAGATTTAAATCTCCAGCTTCTGCAGCAGCAAGCGGAGGGGCCAATCTTGGTTCTGAGCGGCTTCCTCTGCACTCATTCTGGGGGAAGAGCTGCAGCTCAGAAGCGCAGCAAAAGGGGACAGAAATTTCCAGATTAAATCCGGTGAAACCTCAGACCATTCTTCCGCAAGAAGCTGGGGCAGACCCTTGGCTTCTCTTCTGCTGCACTTTGAACCTTTCCTCCTCTGGACGGCATGGGAATGCGGGAGCGCAGCAGGAAGCAAGTCAGGCGGGGCGGGCGCGGAGGGAAGTTTGCCCTGATTTCAGATGCCCATGTCTGAACACTGGCTTGAGCGCATCGTTGAAGCTTGGGCACATCATTGAAGCTCCAGGGGCTCCATGGGCCTCAGTTTCTGCATCTGTAAAATGGGTTTGGTAATAGCATCTCTCAAAAAACAAACCACACCTTTTTTTTTTTTTTTTGTAGAATTGAAAGAAATAACTCATGTAAAGGATTTAGGATCCACGCTTTTATTATTTTAGAAATACTAGAGGTCCAGCTGCGGGGCTGGGAGCTCCTCATGACAGACTCGGTCCCTCCTGGACATCAAGGGAACCAAGTCTTTGGCTGAGGTGACAAGGTTCCCTGAAACAGCAGCTGGACAACGCAGGACGCTTATGCACTGTGGATGGTGAAACTGCGATGGCTATCAAGGAAGGCTTCCTGGAAGAGGCAGGGACCTGGTTTGGTCAAACTGAGGGAAGTATTCTAACTCTGTGCTACCCTACCTTCCCCGTTGCTGTTCCAAGCAGTGCCGTGGAGGCGGGGCCAGAGACAGCACCCATTCCTGGGCGCTCCGGTGGCTCCCTGTGGATGCTCTGAAACAGCACCGGAAGTTCGTGGAGAGAATCACGTCCTCTGGGGGCGTGCAGAGTCACGGGTACCACGTGGAAAACGTGAACTTACACGTCAGACTACGACTGGTTCCGGAAGGTGCTGGCTTTCCGTGGAAAGGCTGTGAACTCGGACGAACGTGGGGCCCTCAGCACGAGGCTGCCTGTCTGCTGTCGGGGTGCACCTGCTTGCCTCGCAGGGAGGACCCAGGGACTGGGACACCACCCTCGGGAGGCTCCCACGTGGCCCCCAGTGGCTGCCACTTCTCCTCCGTCCCTGCCACCCGCCTCGACGCTGCCAGGTGTCCGATCCCCAGGCGCGAGCGAGTCGCGGTGTCGGCTCTCGATTACCGACATGCCCTAATGCAGTTAGATTCCAGCTTGCTCTGGATTCATTCCATGATTACAGGGCTGCTTAAAACAATGTGCATATAATGAATGGATTTTCCATAAACACGCAGCTCGGCCTAGGTGTAAATATTTAACAGGCAGCTGCAGGAAATGGAAATGAACCGGCATCGGTTATTTTGGAAAGTTTGGTACTGAAAACCCTTGGATGCTCTCACTCCACATCCAACAGGTTGTGCCGAGGACCTGCCTGGGGCCCGGACCTGCCTGGGGCCAGGACCTGCCTGGGGCCCGGACCGCTCCCCCTGGAGCCGCAGACCCGGGGCAGACGTCACCGCACCTCCACAGCCTGGTGTTGGTGAGGCACAGGGGAAGCCTCCTTCTCGGACCCGCTTTGTGGGCAGCCGCGTGAAACCACCCGGTCCCCGGCCCCACGGCATCTGCTCGTGTGCCTTCCAGCCCATCCCAGCGTCCAGAAGGCTCTGGGTGAGGCCGCCAGCCACCTTCCTGTTCTAAGGCCGAAGCACAACTTGTCTCTCGGACTTCACGCCCTCCTTCCGCACTGTCACAGTGCGCCATCGCCTTCTCAAACCCACGCGGCGTCTGGACTCCGAGCTCCGGGCGGACGTGCCCCCCAGTCGTCCGCCAGCTGCTCTGGACCCCCCAGCGGGGCTGCAGGACTGCAGTTCCCACCCCTCCCTGCACACACCCCTCCCCGGCAGGCAGCGGCGGCTTCCATCAACCCGACGCGAACCCCCCCTGACCCTTGCCCCTCCGGCTCCCCGCATCCTCTCCGAGCACCCAAACCACATGACCGATTAATCGCTGGCGAGTCCGAATGCTCAAATGCACCCCCAAGTCAAAGGTAAGGACTCAGTTTTGACAGCAGAGCCTGCCTCACACGTGTGGGAGGGCGGCCCCCGTGACCCCAGCACACAAGCCAGGGGGCCAGGCATCCCTTCTGCCGTCTCTGTCCATCGCTGGACATGCCCGGCGCACCCCTGACTCGTGTCCTTTCACAGGGCTCTCTCTGTGTCAGCGCCTGCACCCCGAGGCCGAGACGGAGACCAGAAGGACCTCGTGGGAGAGGAAGCTGTTTTCCTGCTTCCGTCCTTGCTGGGAACTGCACCCCGTCCCACTGGACACAGACCTTGTGATGCAAACAGCGTGTGCCCTCCTGTAAGGAGTTCATGATTGCTCTAGATCAGACCACATCTGAGGAGAGGCCAGGGAGAAGGACCGCACAAAGCTATCACCCGCATATTCCAGAGCACTGGAGGTAGACCTCGCGCTCCAAGACCTCGCGCCCAAGGAGTAACACCACGGCCTTCATCTTGGTTCCAACCTGTGCCTGCATGTCCAAGAGGACACTTACACCAGACCACCGTCCTCAGTAAAAGCCCCCAGACACCGAACAAAGACGGGCTCCCTCCTTTCCTTTCTGTGTCCCCCCGACATCAGTCCATCTGTATCTGCTCTCTGTCTCCATCCTCCATAAACTCTGCTTTCACCTCCTGCTGGCTCACGTTCGACTTCCATCCTGCATGAAGCCACGGACCCCCTCGGCTGGTCCTGTGGGACCGCTCTGTGTCCTCAGGACCTGGCCATCCAGCGTCAAAGCCACTGAGCCCGTGGCAAGTGCCCCTTCCTCAATCTTCCTCACCCTCGTCCCTGCTCAGCCTCTTTTTTAGGCTTTTGAAGAATAAATATAAAGGGAGCAGCTGGATAATCACCATCCAGGCCAAGAAACGGACCTCGGGCAGGGTCTGAGAAGGTCCGAGCCTCTCGCCAACCACACCCCTCCTCCTCCTTTTGGATGGCGATTTTCTGGCTTTTATTTATTGCTTTGCCACATACACGTGTATCCCTAACTGACAGAGCTTGGCTCCTGCCTGCTATTGACCTTTATATGCAAGAAATTCAACCACACGTGTGGTTCGGGACTTCCTTCTGCAGCTTACTACTTCCTGGTGAGATTTTTCCGGACCTGGCGCTTGTTCTGGACTTGAAGCTTGCAGCTGTGACTCCCTCACTCCTATTTCAAGGACACCCAGTGTGCGCATGCATCTACAGCTGGGAGACATCTGGGTGTTGTCATTTTGCTGCCCAGAAAGTTCCCCGCGCAGGTTCCCTCTATAAGGGCCCCCCCCTCCCCACAACAGGACCTCCTGCCTCTGCGTCTCAGGTGGCCAGATACTTGGGCTCTCACCAATGAGTACGGGTCCTTAGCGAGCTGTTAGTTTGCATTTTCCAAGTTAGCAATGGCGGACTGTCTGTGGATGTTTGCTGATCAATTGCATCTCATCTGTTTCGGCGTGCCTCCGCAATGCCGGAGAGGCTGTTTTGTAAGTATTTTTAATTTTCTGTACATGATGATGTTCTGCCATTGTAAAAAACAAAACAAACACAAAAACAAAAAGCTCTCTGGCTGGGGAGAGACTGCACCTCCACGGATTCACCGGTTCTTAGAGACAGCAAAGGACCCTGCAGGAAGCATGTGTTTGATATGCAAAGTGACCTTCCCTCTTCTACCTTCCCTCTCAGGCTCTTAGATCCCAGGAAGCAATATACCTCCACTTTAGAAAAAAAATTTTAATGTTTTTTATTTATTTTTGAGAGACAGAGAGAGACACTGTGAGCAAAGGAGGGTCAGAGAGAGAGGGAGATACAGAATCTGAAGCAGGCTCCAGGCTCTGAGCTGGCTGTCAGCACAGAGCCCAACATGGGGCTCAAACCCACCATCTCTAACTGTGAGATCATGACCTGAGCCGAAGCCGGATGCTCAACTGGCTGAGCCACTCAGGCGCACTTCCTCTGCCTTTTTCACCAGCCAGATGCCAAGCAGCTAAAGACATCCTCACAGCGTAAAGCCCACTGAAAGCTCCACTCTGGCCAGTCCGACCCAGCTCACCCTGCCTTGCCTTGCTTTTCCTGCAGAAACTCCAGTAAAGGCTTTGGTCAAGCCCTCCCCACCCCCACCCTGGCTCTAGTCTTCTGCCCCTGATCACCCTGCTGCTTCCCCAAACGGGGGCACAGCACACCTCCTGTCTCTGGGACCAGTGAGCGTAACAGAGTTTGCTTTTTCTGAGCCTCTCCGTCTCCTCTGGGGTCACACTGACCGACCATCTCCTAAAAAATTACAAAGCCAAGGCCGTTGGCGGAGCCTCACTGGGCTCTTCCTCTCATCTCCAAGTTGATGGATGCAGGTAAACACCACCACCTCTCACTGGTCCTCCGCAGATTCTACCCGTTGAGATCTCTTCTCTCCCTGCAGGCCATGTCATTTCCGCTTTAGGGAAACATCCCTAATTTTAATGGACTCAAATGCATTGATCCTTTATTCTGTAGGAGGGAGGCTGGCACCGTGCTTGAAGAATCCTTTCTGACCGCCCACGTTAATTCTTGATTTATAAGAGGGCAGATCATCCTGTCCTGCTCAACAGCTCTATCTGTTTTATCTTCCCTGCAGTTTTTGGTCTGCTTTCATGTTGCATTTTGTTTACTTCCAAGTCAATACAATGCTGTCCTCATCATTTTAAGATTGTCATGGTAAACCGTTGGCGCCACCTTGTCCCCAGCGGCTCATGCCTGGGCAATGCGACTTCAGCAAATGGAGCAGGAAAACTTAGTGAGTGCTCCCTTACCGGGGCGTGTCCTCTTGAAAGCAGCTCAGGAAGGATGAGGGTGTGAAATACCACTCGAAGAGAGAGGATGAGTCACTCGGGTCACGGCCACTAGACCCAGGCCAGCAGCCTCGTCCTGCGGCCAGTGAGCCTGGCAGCACTGGGGTGTTGTCTTCTGATATACAGCAAGACAAGAGTGAAACAGGGCCTTGGCTGTCGGTGGGTCTCTGCTTCCTGCTGGTTCAGAGCCTGCCCCTCCCCCGTACCCCGAGGGTCCTGATGGGATCATGGGCATCTCTGGCCGAGGCTCCCACCTGTGCCTGTGTGTCCACTTCCAACCCACTCTCTATTTAGATTCAAAGTGTAAAAAAGTACACAAAAAAGGTAACAAGCTCCTAGGTGCTCAACAGATTTAAAAAATGTCATTTGTTATTTCAATTCAGAGTGTTTTGAATATGAAAGAGATAATGTGTATGTTTTAAAGTTCTCTGAGCCTTTCTCCTGGTTCCTCTCCCCACTGGAAGCCCGCCTCAAAGCCCGGGTGTTGACAAAGATTCTTCCTGACCACACTTAGGATGGGCTCCTCGGGCTAGTCTGGCGCTGGTCCGGGTCTTCAGCCTGCTTACTCCAGCTGCAGCAAGGACCCCGGACAAGTCAGGTGGGAGGGGGTCCCTCCACCGCTGACAGCTGGTCGCCCTGGGCTGTCTTCTGCAAGGAGCCTATTAACTCAGGTCAGCAGCCGTCCCTTGCCCTTGACAGCCTCTGCCGCGTTCAGAGCTGAGTTCAGTCTCTCTCCCTTGTTGCAGAAGTCTTCAATAAAGTCTTCCTTTCCTTTTTGACAAGAGTCAGAATAATTTTTCTTTAACAGTAAGTATCCCTTTGTCAGAGTTTTTGCGCAGCTGCCATGCATATACAGCGTTCGTCTTTGAGACATTTTTGGCATTGTTACCTGTGACTGGTCTCTGACATAGTGTGACAGTTCTGTGCATGTATAATTCTGTTATGCTTTTGAAAATTCGTCTCTTGAGCACTAGCCAGGCTCGTTCACACACCAAATCATTTTTCCAAATGGCTAAATACTATTTTATCCTATCACAAGGCCGCAAGTTATTTCACATTTTCCCCTCTTACTGACCACGCTGCAGGAAACCTCTGTGTGCACAGCACCTGGTGGACACATGCAAGAGTCTGCGGTGCAGATGACAGAGAAAAGCAGAGTCTGGGGCCGTTGGGGTCGCCCGCACCAGCTTCTCCAGCCAGAGCTCACTAGAAGGGAAAGCGTCACGTAGCAGAGCTCCCGCGGTGCATAGAGTTCTGGTCCCTCCACACCGTTGCCAACACTTGATATTTACATACATTTGTATCTTCTATTTCATAAAAATAACCCCCTTTTGAGGTTATTTCAGAAAAGGCCTGTGAATGTAAGATCTCTTGGACTTTTTATGTCTGAAATACATGAATGAATGTTCCTATTGAGTCATTAGGCTTGAACCATGGGTCATTCTTCCCTCCTTGAAATAGCTTTCCAATGTCTTAGGGCATTTGTGTGTTCTCACTGTGGTTCTCCTTCCTTTATGGCTTTTTTTTTTTGTTCTTCCTGGAAACATTACCAAATTCTGTGTGTGTGTGTTTTTTCAACCTTCTGCAATTTCATTACGCTGTTTCTAGACTTGAATTTTTTAATATATGTGCATCCTGCTTCTTCTGTAGTTGAACTTCTTTTAGAGTTCGATCTTCCGTGCAGCATTGTAGCTGATGTCCTCATTTTCTTCACTTCATTGATTTTTTCTTCAGCTCTGTCTAGTTTTGCCTTCAACCCACCTATTGTGTATATATGTTTTTTCTCATGATTTTGTTCTCTGAAATTTCTTCTTGGTTTCCTTTCAGGTTTACCTGTTCATGTTTCCCACTTTCTAAGCTCGCCGCAGTGCGTGGATTTTGCTCCTTTATACCTTATCGTCTTGTCCTCTTGTTTATTGTTTGCGTGTTACAACCTGCAGTATTTTCTTATCTTTATGGAAGGACTGGAATCTCCTACTTCAAAGTGTTCCAAGATTTTCCCTGAAAATTTCTAAATTGCTTTGTGCCTAGTTGCATAAGTGGTCTATTAAATATATAGATCTGACCAGTTGGTTTTACTGGAAAGTTTTACCAAACATTTTTAATGTTTGTTTATTTTTGAAAGAGAAAGAGAGAGACAGAGCATGAGTGGGGGAGGGTCAGAGAGAGAGGGAGACACAGAATCCGAAGCAGGCTCCAGACTCTGAGCTGTCAGCACAGAGGCTAACGCGGGGCTCGAATCCATGAACCGTGAGATCATGACCTGAGCTGAAGTCAGATGCTTAACCAACTGAGCCACCCAGGCACCCCTTTACCAAACATTTTTAAAAGGAACATCAATTACACATAATCTCTAGAAAATATAAGAGGAGGAAGTTCTTCCCAATTCATCTTATGAGGCTAAAATTACGCTGATTAGAAAAACCAGAAAAAATATGATAAAAAATCTAGCACCACCACCTACAGCAACTAGAGACTAATATCCCTCATAAATAAAGATGAAAAAATAGCCTTAACTGAGTATTAGCAAATAGAATTTAGCATCATGTAAAAGAAATTGTACTCTATGCCCAGGTAGGGTCTATTCCAGGAATATGAGGCAGTTCAATACTTGAAAAATTAACCAATGTAATCCATCATATTCACAGATGAAAGACAATGCTAAAAATTCTTGAAAAAAAACAGCCATGTAGGGAAACTCCCTCAACCTGATAAAAAGCAACCACAAAAACAATGTTCAACAAACACACTTAACAGGGGGGGAGCTGGACACGTTCCCCCTCAAGTGGGAAAGAAGGCAAGACCCCTGTTCTTGTCACTCATTCAATACAGCGCTGGGAATGCCAGCCGAGGGGTAAGGCACATGAAGGAAACCAAGGCATACAGATCAGAAAGACAGAAAACCATGGTCCCCATTTGCACATGATTTAATTGTGTTGGAAGGAAGTCCAAGGGGTCTCCAGACAACGACTCCTGAAACCAATGAATGATGCAACCAGGTTGCAAGGTGCGAGGTCAACTGTATTTTTATGTCTTAGCAATGAGCTTATGGACACTGGAATTTAAAACACAATACAATTTACAATCACTTAAAAATCAAACACTTGGGCGTCACTCTAACAAAACACTTATGGGGTTTGTACGCCTAAAACTACTAAATGCTTGTGAAAGAAATCAATGATCCAGATGAGTGGAGTGACATACTGTGTTCATGACTTAAAGACTAGATATGATATGTGTGTGTGTCCGTTCTCCCCAAACTGATAGACTGCATTAGCACAGTTCATATAAAAAAACCTCAGTGACATTTTTATAACCAGAGACAGGATTATTCTAAAATTCATACGGAAACACAAGAAGGCCAGAATTGCTACAACCATTCTGAACAACAACAGAAAGAATAAAGAGGAAAGACTCGATCTATCCAATTTCTTACTACGTAGACACAGCAATCTAGAAAGGGCGGTATTGTCAGAAGGGTAGGCCCATAGATCAATGGAACAGAATAGAAAATCCAGAAATAAACCAAAATGAATATTCCCAATTAGATTCTTGACAAAGATGCAAAAGTAATTCAATGGAGAAAAGATAAGACTCTGCAACAAATGCAGTTTGTTACGGGTTGAACTGTATCTCCCCCCAAAAAAGGACACGGAAGTCCTGAAACCTAGCACCTCAGAACGTGGAAACAGGGTCTTTACAGAAGCGATCGAAATAAAGTGAGGTCATTGGGTGGGCCCCAATCTACAGGACTAGCATCCTTATACCACAGGGAAATTTGCACAGAGAGGAGACGAGGTGATCAAGCAGGGGGGGGAAGTACACGTGCAGACGAGGCCGAAGTTGGAGAGATGACGTCACAAGCCCTCGAACACCATAGACCCCCGGGCTCGCTCTCGCAGGCCTGAGAGGGGTCCCACCCTGCGACCTGAACTTGAACTTCCGGCCTCCAGAACTGGGAAGGCATGATGTCTGTTGTTTCAGCCCTCTGGTCTGTGCTTCTCTGTTCGTAGCATCCCCAGGAAGCAAGTCAAAAATAAACCCAACGGAAGTTTCATACCTTCTACAAAAACTAACTCGAAACAAATCCTGGCATTACGTGTGAAGGGTAAAACTATGACACAACAGCAACAGCCACGCAGGGTCTTCAAACCTTTAGGATCGAGGGCAGGCAAAGAGCTCTCAGACTAGACCCCAGGAGCACCATCCATCAAGGAAAACATGGGTAAATTCCTCGTTGTCAGAACTAAAATCTTCTGCTCTGTGGAAACACCAAACTACTGACAGGGAGAAAATATTTGCAAATGATATATTTTGTAAAGGTTGATGTATTTATTTTGAGAGAAGGAACAAGAGAGAGTGGGGGGAGGGACAGAGAGAGAGGGAGACAGAGAATCCCCAGCAGGTTCCGCACCGTCAGCGCAGAGCCTGACATGGGGCTGGATTCCATGGCCGTGAGATCATGACTTGAGCTGAAACCAAGAGTCGGACACTCAACTGACTGAGCCACTCCGGTGCCTCCACAAATCACATAGTTGACGGAAGGCTAGTATCTAAAATAAATACTCTCCAGTTTCACTGCTGAAAAATAAATAAAGGGAAAAAACACAATCCAATTAGAAAATGGCCAGGTGATATGAAGAGATACTTCACCAGGAAGAATATACAAATGTCAAAACACGTGAGAAGGTGTTAGACATGATCAACCATCAGGAAAATGCAAATTGACGCCGAGGTGATACAAGAATGGCGAAAGTAAAAAAATGTTGACGACTCTAAATGCTGGCAAACGTGGGGAGAAATTGGATGAGAATTTAAAATGGGACAGACGCTCTGGAAGAAAAAACATTGGGGGATTTTCTTAAAAACTAAACACGCAATTACCACAGAAGCCGGCGTTGGCACCACAGGGCAGTTATCCCCGAGAAATGAAAACTTAGGTCTACACAAAATCATGTGCACAGATGCTGATTTCATCTTCACTCCAATAGTTCCAAACTGGAAACGGCCCAGTGCCCTTCGATGGGTAAATGGTTCCCTCAACTGGAATGTCCATCCCGCGTAATCTGACTCATCACGAGGGAAGCACGGATGACTGACTGACACCCCAGCTGCCTTCAGGAATCTCCAGAGACAGTGCTGAACCAGGAAAGCCAGTCCCAAAAGGCTGCATGCTTTATGGCTCCATTTATGTAACATTCTTGAAATGATGAAATTACAGAAATGGAGACCAAAGTAGTGCTGCCAGGGACAGAGGGTGCGTGGGGGCCAGGACAGAAGCGCAAGTGGCCGTCACAGGGCACCAGAGAAAGCCTCGTGGGGACGGAGATGTGCCTTGTTGTAGCCCGTTCTGCGGGGTTGTTCCCGTTGGGGAAAACGTGGGATGTCTTCGTAGCCACAGGTGAATCCACGGTTGTTTCTAGGTAAGAAGCTTACCTTTAAAAAGGCAGCTCTGGGGCGCCTGGGGGGCCCAGTAAGCGAAGCATCCAACTTCAGCTCAGGTCATGACCTCGGAGTTCGTGAGTTCAAGCCCCACGTCGGACTCAGCGCCTGGAGTCTGCTTCGGATTCTGTGTCTCCCTCTCTCTCTCTCTTTCCTGCTCCCCGCCCCCGCTCATGCTATGTCTGTCTCTCTCTCAAAAATAAACATTTAAAAATAAATGAAATAAAATAAAAAGACAGGTATGGTTATGACTCGGCATTGTATAAACACCCCGCATGGACTTCCTGCCTGCTCTGCAGGAAGACGCTGTTCTCACCTCGGCAGGACCCTTTGTAAGCTGGTCTCGCCCACCTGCACCCCTCCCACGCTCTCCTCTGCTGCCGGGGCCCCGCCCTCTGGGCTCAAGGGCACCGTGTCCTTCCCGCTGCACGGCTTGCCACACCTGCTCCTGTTCTGAAAGCTCGAGTTTTCTCCCGAACTGTTTATGTATAATGAGGGTCTGAGAACCACAAAGGCCGGTGAGCATCTGCTAAGGCGAGTTCTGCTCCTCCTCCAGGCCGAGAGGAAAAAGCATGAGCCACACAGTCCCCACTGCTGCTCAGCCGACCTTCTGGGCTGAGCCTATGTGTCTGCTGAGGACGGCGGGTCTGGGTCTGCCGGGCTTGTCTGCACAGAGCAGGCGAGGGGACCACGTGGAGTGACCCGACAGACGCAATACTTACACCTAGAGCTGCTCCCCGTCCTTCCCAGGAGACTTCACAGTTCAGACATCGCTTGGACACTATGTTGGGCCCTCGTGGCCTCACGTTTCTTCCAACTGCTGTCGCGGGGACCAGTTCTGTACGGTCTTGGCCAGCTTTATGCAGATGCATCCTGAAAGCACCCTACTTTAGGGCCCCCGTCCACCTTGAAGGGGACTCTGAAGCCCAGTCGGGGGCGGGAGCATTATGCAAACCTGCTCAACAACCTCGCACCCACAACCGGAAGTATGGAGGAGTTGACACCCCACGGAGCCACTCTTGACTTGCCCCTAAGGGCAGTTCTAAGAAACTTCTCATGAGGCTTCTCAGTAGGTCCTACCTGACTAGGGTTTCTAGACAAAGTACGGGAGACCCAGTCAAATGAGAATTTCAGATAAACGACAAGTAACATTTGGTATAAGTATATCCTAAATGTTGCATGGCATATACTTATCCTGAAAAATGTCTCTGTTGTTTATCTGAAACCCAGATTTTAGCTGGGCATCCTGTAAATGCCATTTATTTGCTGAATCTGGTGACCAGCCGATCTTGGTGGGGCCATGTCTGTGATGTGTCCCTGTGTTGGTCTGCCCTCCGTCCTTGTCTGTCCCTCTCTCCCTTCCTCTGGAATCATGAGAAAGTTACTCCCGTTGAACCCTCTCTGCGTCTTCAAAGAAAGGAATACTTTCTAAAAAAGTCAGCCAGTCCAAAAATTAAGAAACCCTTTTTAATTCAAGGAGGTGGCTGGCTCTTCCTTGGCATTGCAGCTGATCTGGGTCATCCTGGTCTAAGTTAAGGTCTCACCCCCACCCCCCAGCTGAGTTCACTCAATTTCCTTCTGAATCCTTTTTACACCTTTTGAAGTCTGAGGGATATTTACTAAGAAGACTAGTACTTAAGTATAAGCCTTTAAAAAGTCATTTGACCTGGTTAAGTCACCTGTGCCCTACTTTGGCAAATGCTTTTGAAGTCTATAGCTTGATGGCAAAAAAATCTTCCTTTTCAAAAAAAAAAAAAAAAACAACCCATGGAGAATAAGAAGGGAAGTAAGGCATCGACCCCCTTCCACTGGGTTCATTTCAGCTTCAAGAAACTTCCTTATTAGCACTTATATAATGTGCCAATTACTCCAAAGGTTTCACTCAGAGAGATGAATTCACCCCTGGACCCTCCCCTGGGAGAGAAGCCAACCTCCAAGCATCTGTTTTCAGATAAGGCATCCATACAGCTTTTGTGTGCTTAGGTGAGTGTGGGGTTGCAAGAGCATTTTTTCCTCAAACTATAAGGTAAGTCAGGGAAAAGAAGGAATTAGAGCATTTAATAAGGAATGAGATAGTCAAGGATGGTCGATCTTTGCTCTGTGTGTGTGTGTGTGTGTGTGTGTGTGTGTGCTATCTTGTGGTGCATGTTTCACACACCTCAGAAATAGAAAATCCCTGTTAGACCCAGAGCTAAAGCTTGTGTTGACGTATGCTCATGATCTTGGGTGGGAATGTTCTGTTTCAACAGATGCTGTATCCGTCCTGCCTAAGTGCCAGGTGGGACTCACAGAATTCTTCCATTTCATTGAAAGCCAGTCTTGGAAGGCAGTCTTGATAAGGGGGTATTGTCCCCACCCATGCAACCCAGACTGAGTCATACCGTAACTCTGTCAGACCTAATCTGTATCCTGAAGGCCCTCAGGCATCACCGTGTAGAACTGGGAGACAGAGGAGGGGCAAGAGCCAGCTGCATCAGAGTCTCCTGGTGGGGTGGTGAGGACGCACCTCCCCCCACCCTCAGAGCCCACCCGAGCCCACGGATCAGGCTCTGTCAGGGTGGAGCCCATTGGCTCATCTCCTCAGAAGGACTTTGTCTACACAGTTTACTAATCACCCAGTTAAAGACTAGAGGGCTTTGCTTTTTCCCTTTCTTCCTTCTTCTAGAGTCACAGTGGCCAAAGGATCTTATGTCTCCATGTCGCTTTACCCCTCTTCCTCTTGCCTTCCTGCCTGTATATGAAAAGGATGGAAACTATTTCAGGTGGTTGGGTCCCCTCCCATCTTTAATGGGACTTCCTCATACTGGGTGTGTCCCTCTGCCCCTCTGTCTGAAGGTTTCTTATGTCTCCACCAGGCCTGCTGACCAACTCCACACAGAGGACTGAGCCCGCAAGCAAGTCCTCAACACTGTGTATATCTGAAGAGTTGGCATCACTGCAGCTGTTACTTTTTATAGTTTCTTTGCCCAAGTCTTTGGGTACCACTAAGAGACGAGTCACCAGGTGTGCCTCTAACTAGCAAAATTAGGAATCATTCAGAGCTTTGATGGTGCCAATTAGCTTCCCAGTATGAGCGCCAAGATTTTTTCTAATTAAGGCAGCAATGGTTTCTCAGTCTATAATAATCTCATTTAAAGTGTGTCCAAAACACTCACCATGCTTTGGGAATGTCATTCATATGCATTTTTTAAACGATGTGAAAATAGATCCCTGGGATGTGGAGTCTCTCACTGGTGATTCACTAGACACATGGACAGTGTCGCTGCGGGCTTGTGACTTTGCATGACAAGTGGGCTCTTAAGTTGGCCTTTGCACATTTGTGCACTAAAGACCTGTTCGTCTGTGAAGAGACTGGTGCTTTTAGTGCAAATCAAGCAACGGTGTCCTTTGGACAAGAACATCCACTGTGGAAACAGATTTAAATTTGAAAAATTGCAAAATCTAGACCGAAGATTCTTCCAATATCCCGGAGAATGAAAAGCCAGCCACTAGGGCTGTTCCCAAATCCAAATCCATTTTAAGCAGACCTCGGTACCACCCAGAGTGAGAACAGGGTATTCCGGCCATTGCTCTATCTTCAGCACCTAGGACAGTGCCTGATGCATGGTTGGGGAGCCAATCAGTAAGTGTCCAACAAGACCTTTGGAATGAAGTTTTGATCTTTCAGAACAAGAAATGTATGACCTTCTGTTTTACCCAATGAGAGCCCTCTGCACAAAAACTTCTGGTCCATGTTTCTGATCTTACATCAGGGTTACAAAGAGCTAGAGCCTTTTTGTAGAGACATAGCTTACCCTGCATTGTGCAATAACCATTTTTTCAATCTCTATAAATGCAATCTAATTCAGCTTCAAGTGTTTTACCCATCAATTCCATGGTTGGGAGGATATCCTTTATGGAAGTTAAAACAAACAGACAAACAGGGAAAGTCATCTTCCTTCTGGTAAAGGACCTCACGTCCCCATCATGCGCTCAGTTACAAAGTGGAACGGTAGTAGGTTTGCAGTCATTGCCCAGTTATCGTAACTCATTTGCCTCTTTCCTGACCAGACTATTGTCTTAAACGAAGTCTGCGGTCAGTTGAGAAGATGGAATAGCTTGATTTCGATCTTGTTTTATTTTATCCCCCTTCTCCAATTTTTCTTTTCTTTCCTTGCCTCTCTGGTCGGAGTCCTCAGGTAGCTAAAATTGTCTGGAAAACAATTCTTTAGACTCTGATGTCAGTTGCCATGTCAGGGACTGTATGTCACTTTTCCTTGCATCTCAGGATCAAGGACCACATTTGGTTTATAGTAGGTACTTAGTAAATGCTGGTTGAATGGTTGGAGAAGCTTGTCAAGCGGTATGCAATTAGGAGAAGCATAGCCTCCTCTCTTGTTGTCTATAAATATCCCATCGGTGAGAAAAGACGTAGCCCTGGGGAACAACAAAATGAGCTGGCATGGAAAGCAGGCAGCATTTTTTGGAATCCAATAGCTAAAAGCCAAAAGCCACTGCTTGGCTAGTCAACAGGGATGCCTGAGAGCGTCTGCCCTTTACAACTTAGAAGACAAACAGGAAAAATTCGGAGATTATAATAAAAATCCAATTGCAAATAACCACAGAGAACACTGACTGGAGGGGAGTGTTTGCTATTGGCCTCAGATGAGGAGCAGGATGGAGAAAGAAAAAAGAGAAAGAAGCCTTCTTTGATCTGGAGGGAGTGTAGCCCAGAGGGCTCTCATTTATGAGGAAACATTATCTCCTGATCCATATGTTCCTTTTTCTATTTAGAGCTAATTTGCTGCAGCGTACACTGCACAGCCCTAAGGGAAAGGCTGGCTTTTGGGCACCTGCCAGTTGGCCCCTCACTGCCCAGTTTGCCGCATTTAGATCAGCTGGAGCGGATCTGAGACAGCACACTTAGAGATGGTGGAAGCGGTCTGCACAGTCTGCGAGGAAACAGCGTGGCCCTGGTGCCCCTCCTGAAGGAAGACATTCACTCTGGAGTTCCCCCTGACCTCTCCTTTTCTCTCCCTTATTTGTTTTCAATTACGGCATAACAAACGGACCCCAACATCGTGGCTTTTGGCAACACCCAAGCATTGTCCGGAGGCTTCCATGGTCCAGGAGTTCAGGCACAGCATGTGGGCCCTCTCCCGAGGTGTCACAAAACTGCAGTCAGATTTTGGCTGGGGCTGCTGTCCTCAGAAGCCTGACTGGTAAAGCGTCCGTGCCAAGCTACACGTTGGAGGAAACATGCCATTCTTTGAAGGCATGAGAGCCCTGTTTCCTTTTTTTTAAGTTTTTATTTGTTTTGAGAGAGAGAGAGATGGAGAATCTCAAACACGTTCTGTATTGTCAGTGCAGAGCTGGACATGGGGCTCGACCTCACAAATCCTCAAGATTATGACCTGAGCTGAAATCAAGTTGGAGGCTTAACCGACCTAGCCACCCAGGGCTCCAAGAATTCTGTTTCTTCACACTTGCCAGCTCCTTGTCCTGTGGCTTGCCTCACCTGATAGCTCACAGCATGGCATCCTGCTTCCAAGCCAGCAAGTGAGAGAGTCCTCAAGATAAACTGGCAGTGTGACCATGTGGCAAGCTGCCTTCTTACAAGGTGACAATTATAAAAACACACGGTAACACAACCAGGTACCTCCTCTCACCATTACCATCTTCTGTGGGTTAGAGGCAGGTCCCAGGTCCTACTCAGGCTCAGCAAGAAGGGGATCCCACAAAGACGTGGCCCCGGGAGGTGGAGACTGGGGAAGCCAATGGTCACTTCTTCCTATGTTCCACTCTTGACTTTAAATTCTCCAACAACTCCTTTAAAATTTTTTTAATGTTTATTTATTTTTGAGAGAGAGAGAGAGAGGAGAGAGAGAGAGAGAGAGAGAGAGAGAGAGAGAGCAGGAACAGGGGAAGGGCAGAGAGAAAGGGAGGGAGGCACAAAATCCAAAGCAGGCTCCAGGCTCTGAGCTGTAAGCACAGAGCCCAATGCGGGGCTTGAACTCACGAACCGAGAGATCACGACACGAGCCGAAGTCAGAAGCTCAACCGATTGGGCCACCCAGGCGCCCCTGAGTCCCCCAACAACTCCTAAGGTATTCATACCCTAGCCCTGATCATCAGTCCCTCAAAACCTGCCCCTCCCACAGTCCTCCTCGCATACTTAATGGCAGCATCATATTTCTGGATTCAGTCAAAACCCACATTTTGACCCCTCTCTTACACCTCACAGCCAGTCAGTCCATCATCAAACTTCTGCTTCTGCCTTGAAGTTATGTTCAGACTCAGAAGACATCTCATGCGCTGCCCCCGTGTTCCAGCCACATCCACCGCCATGTGTTGGCCCCCAACGGCTCTCATCCCAATTAGAGTCAAGCCCAAAGTTCTCACGGTGGCCCACACAGCCCTACACAAGGGCCCCAGGCTGTGTTTGACTTCAAGAAATAGACTCTTCTGTTTCTTCTCTCAAGCCTCATTCATCTTCCTGCTGCTTCTCAGGCACAAAAAGCTTTCTTTGGCCTCATGGCCTTTGCACTCACTGTTCCCTCTGCTGCCATCATGTCTCCCAGATATTCTAAGAAATTCGAAGATATTCTAGATGCCCCGTATCTTCCTCAAGCCCCCACTCGCATCTGTCATTCCCGGGGTTGGGGGTGCTCCCAATGTCCTCACACTGCCTAGTGTATACCCACGCCTGCTGCCGTCTGGTCATTTCTTTTACTCGCTCCCTATTTCTCCATAGAATTGACAGAATATGTATTTATGTGCTTGTTTTTGGTCTACTGCTTCCATCAGCACGTAGTCTCTGTGAAAGCAGGGACTTTATCTTTCACTGTGCTGTCTCCAGTCCCGAGCACCCTGCCCGGCCAGTAGAGGTCAGGTGCATGAAGGAGTGTAAGGAATGGGTCCCTGACACCTCTCTGACTGTGCCATTGTGTCCGGGTACACGCGCGCACGCGCGCACGCGCGCACACACACACACACACACACACACACACACACCTTTTCATTCATTCTCTCTGAGTGTTTATACGCAGCAGGTCTTGACCTCAATTATTTCTGTCTTCACTGCACCTCAGCTTAAGCCTTTCCAGGTCTGGGGACTTTCTGGAACTGGTAACTGTCTCTTTAATGCACCAGATTTCCTCCTTTGGCTCCCACTTTCCTCTCAATTTGTTCAGGAAGTTTCTGAGCACACCCCTTCAGACCATTGTGCCGACATGACTAGTATCTTACCCTGGTAAGTGCGCCATTGGCAGGATGTGATTCTTCCCAGGTCAGGTCTCTATGCAAAACAACAAAATGACCACGGTGATGTCTGTGATGATGGTCATGGAGATGAGGAGCTGCCCCTCGCCAACCAGAGCCTTTCTCTGGATGCAAATTCCTGCTTTCTGTAGATGTGAATTTGCATCCACAGCCACTGGACCATGCCAGGTTATTTTGAGGAACACATACTTTGAAGGATTCAGAAATATCTAGCGCGGTGCCCAGCATGAGCCAGGAACTCAGCAAGCAACCAGAAATCACAGTGGGGGGGGTGGGGAGGACAAGGGGTTCCATGTTGCAACACGATTTGCTGGAATAAACAAACACCCATCTTTCCACTGGAAGAGGATTTTTACTCTTCGAATCACTTTGGGCGGCCAGGGCAGCAAGCTGGTTGTGGGCTCCCTACCAGCAGGGAGCCAAGCACTGAGCTAATCTTGATGGTCATCTTAGAGTCCCCGAGGCTGTGCTCTAGAATGTTGAACCTTAACCAAGCAAGGGGACGCTCCCCCATGGCACACTTCAGTTTACCTTTTATTTCCCCTAAAAATTTAGTACACTTTTAATAGTGAGATTGAATTTAAGAACAAAGACAGAGACCGGGGGATGTTTGTCAATAAATCCCTTCAACATCAGGGAATTTAGCAGAGTAGTTTCTGAACCTTGACAACTTTCAGAAACTGGATTTGGGAGGTGAGATTTCTGGCAAGGTCACCGTGGTGTCCTGTAGAAACAGGTGTAATAAGGAAAGACAGATGCAGAACCCCCTTCCCATCACCTCCCTCCTGTCCTGACTTTATGTCAGTGATTACCACAGTTCCGATTCACAAAAATATCGCTTCCTGAGGGAAAGAAGGTCTTCAAAATATTCAAAGGGTTTTATGATCGTCAACTCGATCTTATACAACAACATTTTAATAACAGCTATTTCTACAGTAGCAGCAAAAAGAGATTAAACTTCTATCAAAATAGCCCGAGGATTCAGAATCTTCAACACGAGGTCTGAGTGGGAGAACACTGCTTCCCATGGGGCCCGGAATAGTGTTTAATAGTTTGGGGGAGGAGAGGCAGTTGGCGCCTCTGTGTTCCTAACCCAGAAGGATGGTCGGCTGTGCCCACCCACCGCATTTTTCTTAATTTTCTTAAACCTGGCCTAAGTCCACCTTAAATTAATGTTAAACAGCTTTATTAAGGCAAATTGACTTCAATTTCAAGGCTCTCCAGGAGCTGGCGCGCATTAGTAGGCTCCAGTGGTTTCCAATAGGTTCCAGAAGCACTTTTTGTTGTTTTAAACATTAGGGAACATCAGGGTCAGGAATATTAATGCGCATGACGATTAAGGCGCTATCTTCTTTGTCAGAGGTTTGATAGCTCACAGTAGGGCTGCTGCTAACAGGTATATTTCAAACGCCACCACATCTCTCCCCACGTCTTGCAGCGTTTTGAGATGCAAGCATGACATCATGGAGGACCTCTTACTCTGAGTGAGAGGAAGGGGCAGCCATTGCTGTAAGACACCAGGAAACCCCCCAGCGTCGGACAGTGTCTGACATCGGCACGTCATCCTTCCCTCCCCTCTATGAAGTAATGTAGACAGAGTCTCCCTCCTCACAGAGTGATGAAATCACACACAGGATGGCCGGACCCCAGTGGGCCATGGGGTTCCAATGTCTCATCCCAAATCAGGCACAGATCACCAAAGCCGGGAGAGAAGCCTCCATGGTCTTAGTCTAAGTCACTTTCCCACTCAGCTCAAGAGGCCCTGCTGGCTGACCAAGGCACAACGTGAGATTCTGTCAGTCTAGCTAGCAGCTGGTGTGTGTGTGTGAGCGTGTGTGCGTGTGTCTGTGTAGATGAATGGATGGATGGACATGTGAGTGCATCTGTGTAGGTGGATAAGTGACTAAGTGGATGGATGGATGGATGAATGGATGGATGGAAAGATAGATGGGTAGACGGATGGAAGGGTATGTGTGAGTATGTGTGTGTGCATATGTCTACATGGATGGACAGATGAATGGCTAAGTGGACATGTGAGTGTGTATGTGTGCGTAGGTGCATGTGTCTGTCTAGGTAGTTGGACAGGTGAGTAGATAGGTGGACAGGTGAGTGTGTTTATGTGTGTATGCTCTAGATGGATGGATGTGTGCGTGTGTGCCAGCCTGTAGCTGGACTGTGAAACTCACACACATAAATATACGCATGCTTGCACACACACACAAGCGCATGCTAGCTTTTAACTTTACTAAAACCCACCACGCAATGGACACACAACAATGCTTACACGGCTGCTTCCCTCCACGTGGAGCTGATCTCTTCCACATCCTCAGAGGAGGGACAGAGTGGTTCTGTGTGGTGACTTGGCGCAGCCTTCTCCTGGCCGCTGGGTAGGAGGCATGGTCCCTGACAGTTGTCATGGGGCTCAGGACACTGCAGAGCCCAGTGAGCTGCTGAGGATGCCTCTTGCCAACGCGCAGCCCCCCGGTTCCACGCATTTAAGCAATATGCTTCCCCGAGCTCACACATCATGCTGAGGCCACCTCAAGCCCAACTGTCTTTCTCAGCTAAGAAGCGGGTTGCTTTTCTGCTCACTCCATGTTCCCCTAACCTGTTATCCTTATGACATTTGGGTTTTGAGACTCTTAGAAAAGCCAAGAAAGGTCCAGTATACACCTCCCACCCATGGGCCCTGGTCTTTTATCATTTGATGCTGTGTCTTTGACTCTAATACATTCTGTGTTCAACCAACCAGTAGCTTTAGGTGATTGCTGGAGCTCAGGCCACATGGGGAATCCTATTCCATCCACCACACCCCAAGGACGGGCCCCTGAGGACTCACACTTTCCCTGACGATGGTGACCTTGAGAAGGTGGTGAGTATGGCGGGCTAGCAACACCAGGTGCCTCTGGCCAGTCCCAGGAGTGCTCTCGAAGGACCCTCCTCTTCAGCTGTCACTCACATCATGAGCAGGTGTCTAGAGACCATGGTCTTGTTCAGCCCCGAGACAGGTTCTGGCTGGAGCACAGGAAAATGTGAGGGCTTCCTGAGCATGTAGTAGGTGAGAGTTTGAGGGCTCAGAGAAATGTTACAGGTGGTGTTGAAACAGGCTGTGCCCTCCAAGTGCTTGGCGTCTAGATGGAGTTGAGATGCCTACATGCCCGTGGCTGGTTGCACTCAGTGCGTGGTGCTCCAAGACACAGGTCTGGGACTTTAGTCAACGGTGGCCCAGGGGTGTGAGGGAGAGTTTCCAGCAAGGCTTCAGGGGGTCCTAGTGGGTTCCTTTTGCGTGGGTGAAGCAGCGAGGGGAGGCACTCAAGCACAGAGCCAAGGTGCCACCCGCAGGACGCCTCTGGGGAGACCAGAGAGGCCGTCCTTGCCTGAGCTCGGGGAACATGCAGGAGCAGGGAGATGCTGCGTGGGGGCCGTGGGATGGAAACTGGGGAGACCCAAGTCACCATCGCGTTGTTTCAGACCCTCCTAAACCTCTGCAGGGGCAGCACTGATGGCAGGAATGGTCTGACTCATTCCCAGGGGAGACCCGTCCTCCCGCGAACCCATGTCCCACAGCAAGTGGCGAGAGACCATGAGACTCTGAATTCCTCTTTTGTCACACAAAGCTGCTACCCTGAGGAGCCACAGGCCACCCGTAGAGTGCTCCCAAACACTCCTCTCTGTCTCTAAGGGCACAGCCCGGGGAAAGGAGACCGGGGAGCAACGGAACCCTGCTCAGGTCTTTCTGCTCCTCACCAAGCACCTCTCCAGCCACACCCCTGCCGGCTGTGCCCGTCTTTGCCCCAGGACGGCAGCTGCCTTCCCCTACCCTCTCCTGCTCCCTGTGTGTTGCCATGCTCACTGTTCCTTCTACCCCTGCAGGTGCCTCCTTATAAGGAAACCAACACGCTGACATTTCCTTCCTCAACATTCACAGCTTCTGATGCGGCGTGCACGGCCTCCCCGAGCTGCGGGGTCCTTCCGCTGTGGGATTTAGCCACCGATTTCTCTGGTCTCCTCCCCCTGTGGGTTCTGGCAGGTTTCTGCGTCTTCGCCGCCATATCACAGCCCAGACCCACCACCCCCTCCATCACTGCTGCTCACTGTCAACTCTCCGGAGGCTTCCATGGGGAAAAACAACCTGAACACCCAGAGCTGAAAGCCGTCCTTCTCTCTGCTCTGGGGAACAACTGATAGAAGCCGGGTGCTGTTTCTTCCAGAATGCTCTGCACACAAACCTAAAAGCCGCCAGCTCCCTCCATGCAGATGTTAGCACCGTTTCTGGCGTGTGTCAGGCACCACGTTGTAATCAGCTTAACGATAACCCACAACCCTCGGACCAACTAGGCACCACGTTGTAAAGGTGCAGAAGATATGGGTGTTTGTTGGTTTGTTTCCCAAGGAGGTCCTAGGACTCTGGGCTAAGACACAGGAATACCGGAGCTGAGATCAGAGGCGGGGAGGGTGGGGGGAGGCAGCAGGGTATGCACAGGCCCCTGGAGTGGCCCTGAAGACCCCAGAGGGCGGGCGTGCCTGTGAGGGGGTCGGAGCGGCAAGCCAGGAGCCTTCGGACAGAGCCCTGGGAGGGATGGGCAGGGCAGAGCAGAGGACCCAGGCAAGCCGATTTGAATCTCGGGAATCTCAGTGACACTGGGAAGCTCCCCAAAGGCCGGAGGGAGAAATCCGCTCTAACCCAGGGGACACTGGGTCGCTGGGGCAGGTTTTCAACCTTGTAACCGAATTTCTGTTAAGAGGATTGCTCAAAAATGCTACTTAGACAGTACTTGTAAAGATTTACCACATTTAGAGCAGTAGTGATTTTCCTTTTTGAGCGATTTTCCCTCCTGGGAAAACACATACTCCATCTTATGAAAACACACCAGAGGATGCAAAGTTGTGCAAATTGCTTCCACAAGGAGCTCAGCGCCCCTGGATACTGACTCTTGCTTGTGAGCCGCCTACACGAGCCCTCAGAACACGGACTCTGGGGGAGGAGACCGTCCCGAGCCAGCACCCACTCCAGCCTCCTGTCCCAACAGCCAAGAAAGACAATGACCATTTTAAAACTTAAATATCCGAGGGCTCTTTTGTAACTTAATGGCTCTCCCTCCCACCTTAGACTTCACTTTTCTGTGGCAAATAACCTGAGTTTGTAAACTGGATTCTCAGAGACTCTATCTTAATCTATGTGCTGGCGCTGTAAGTGTATCAATAGCCAATAACTGATGTGGGCTCCTGTTGGGCTGCCCGGCGTCGTGGCTGACGGCCAAGGTTGAACAGGGCTCGGAGGGGTTCGGTTGGGGGTTTTTTGGAAGTTCTTCAGCTGCCTGCTGTGTGACCAGACAGCTAACAGCTCGGAACTGTGGTATCATTGTCTCCAAGTTCGTTTCAATACCGAATACCAAAATGAACTATTAAAACTCATTACCATTTTTTATCTCTAATGGTGTGGGTTCCATTTCTTATCACTTTACTTGTCTCTGAAAGAAAGTTTTATTTGAATAAGGAAGGGGAAACCTCTTGGGATTTTTTTTTATTAAGAAAAACACACATAATAGTTTCTAGGAACAAAAAAATGTCTCACCCAAACACATCTGTGAAGCAAATCCTAATCTTAGAAACCTGCTGTTCTGGAATAAACCTTATCTCTTCCCGAATTCCTCTGCTGAAGTCCTGAACAGCAGAACCTGGGCACGTGTCCATAGGTGGAGACACGGCCATTAGAGAAGGGATGAAATGAGGCCGTGGGGATGGGCCCTGGTCCAATAGCGCTGGTGTCTTTATAAAAGGGGAAATAAAGGCATAGAGATGGATGTGCACAGGGAAAGGATCAAGTGGTGTGACAGCAGGGGACAACTGTCCACACAGCAGGGAGAGACTTTCGGAGGAACCAGCCCTGTCCACATCTCCATCTCGGACCTCCAGCCTCCAGGGCGGGCAGAGAATGCATTTCTGCTGTAAGTGACTCAGCTGTGGTCCTGTGTCACCTAGGACGCCTGACAATTGAGAGAGGGCATTGTCGTCCCCAAGTTGTGCTCACTGTGCTGGTGACGGCAGGTAGTCTCCATTTATCATTTACTGTCTATGTGCTTTCATCCATCACCTCACTTAACCGCAGAAATCCCTGGCATGAGTGTTACCAGGGGCCCCAGGCTTGCAGATGAGGGGACCCCCTGCAGGCACGCTGTGTCTTCATTCAAGGCTGTCCTGTTACTGGGTGGAGGGAGGTAGCCTCGCCCAGAGGTTGGGCCTTGACCACGAAGGCTCGCCAGGTCAAACTCCAAGCACCCTTGGATTGGGCATGAAGCTGGATAGCGGCTAAAATTGCACAAGCGGGCCTGGCTAATGCCGCCCCCGCCACACACACCTGTACTTCATCCACCTCCAGAGAGGAGCTAACGCGAGAAAGAGGAGGACCATCCTTCTCCATCTGCTGCCCCCTGGGCCAACCTGCCCTTGTCCTGGGCACGTTCACGAGGCACAAAGCAGCAGGGCCAGGGGCTCGGGTGAAGCTGGTGGGACCCAAGAGGACTCAGGGCTTTAGTCATCAGAGGGGCAGCAGATGACGGTCCAGGGTTCAAGGCCAGGATGCCCAGGGCAGCATGAAACAGGCAGAGCACTGGAAGAGGTGGTGAGTAAGGCAAGGGGTGTTCCTTGCCAGCCTCCCTGGCACTGAGCACAGGAGCCCCTGGAAATACCATGTTCTGGGCTGGCGTCACAGGGAGGAAGGGGGACCCCGGCCCAGTGCTCAGTGTGAGGACCCCGAGGGAACGTGGGGGGCTCAGCTGGTTAACCATCCAACTCTTGATTTGGGGTCAGGTCATGATCTCACGGTTCGTGAGTTCGAATCCCTTGTTGGGCTCTGTGCTGACAGTGCAGAGCCTGCTTGGGATTCTGTCTCCTTATTTCTCTGCCCCTCCTCTCCTTGCTCTCTCTCTCTCAAAATAAATGAAAATAAACCTTAAAAAAAATATGAGGACACTGCAGGCCAGAGGGTGAAAAAATTTTCTGCGGGACACATAGCAAGCATCGAGACAAAAGGTGAACCCAAGTCTGACTCCAACACCAGTGCCAAGACTTACAGATTACAAATCCCAGTATAATCCACAGTCCAGAGAAGGAAGGCACTGCTCTCTGTATCTGGGGGGATGGAGAGAGGGGTTTTCCTTTTAGAAAGACATGGTGTTTCCAGAAAGGCCCAGGGACATGTGGTGAAAGGAGAATAAATAAGTATTTCTGATTCAAAGGACACTTTGAACCCCTGGTATGTAACTCCAGATAGAATGTTTTTCCCTTGAAAACAACTTTTCATGGGTATTCCCTAAGATATCATTTAAAAAACAGAGAGAGACTCTGGCACTCAGATTGAATAGGTTCCATGTGAGCTGAAGACTCCAGGAAAGTAGGACCTCTTGTCTTCATTCAAGCAATGCCTCTATGGGAACACTTCCCTGCAGACAGTGGACTAATATATGAGCCTCGATCTGGAACAGTCTTTTCTTAAATTTATTTTAATTTTGAGAGAGAGAGAGAGAAAGAAAGAGAGAGCATGAGTCTGGAGAGGGACAGGGAGAGAGAGAATCCCACGCTGGCTCTATCCTGTTAGTCCAGAGCTCGACACAGGACTCAATCCTGTGACCCTCAGATCACGACCTGAGCCACGATCAAGAGTCACTTAACCAACTAATCCACCTAGGCATTCCTCAAGCTTGGATGTTCTTTTTTTAAATCTTTATTTTTGAGAGAGAGTGAGATAGAGGACAAGCTGGGGAGGAAAAGAGAGAGAAGGAGACACAGAATCTGAAGCCGGCTCCTGGCTCTGCACTGTCAGCACAGAGCCTGATGTGGGGCTCAAATTCATGAACCATGAGATCATGTCCTGAGCCAAAGTCGGACGCTTAACCAACTGAGACACCCAAGGGCCTCAAGCTTAAATATTCTTAATAAAATCAATAAGAAGCTATAGCCATTGAGCACTTACGATGTGTCAGACTGATTCGAATAGCAGACAGTTATTCTATGATCGAGGTTTGATGGTAGCATTTCACCGAAGAGACAACTGAGGACTCACAGCAAGAATGTGTGCCCGGAGTCTCCGGCTGGAACAGCACAGGGAAGCACATCCAGGTCTCTCCTGCCATTGAGTACAGAGTAGCAAGCTCTTCTGCCTCCTTGATCAGCGAGAGGGTGAGCGTGGAGCCGGGAGAGGACAGTGCTCCCTGCTGTGATGGAAAGTCTTCATTCCACCCCCTCCTTCTTCAGAGGAACAGCGTTCACCCTGGGGTGTTGCTAAAATGGAAACATCTAGAAGTGAACCTCAGCAGCCACTGAGCACCACGGCATCTGAGCGACCCTGGAGGGCCGCCTAGTAACAGAGGAGAGGCTTGGGTGCTGCGCTTCATGGGAGAGGAAAGTAGGGGCTGTTATGGAGGCTGGTGTGTTTGGCAGCTCTTGTTTACAGCAGTCAAGTCAATTTCCAAATGCATCTATAAAGACACCGGAGACACCTTAATACCCCCCCCCCCACTTTTGAACCCTGTGAGGCCCTCGCACGCACTTATAAAATAGTGTGTCACTTTCAGAAGCTTAAGATGATTTGGAGCAGAAAATGGTTCCCTAGTTTGTCTCTCGAACTAGTCAATAAATCTGGCAGCTGTCCCTGAATTACCGCAAAAATGTTGGCTCTGCAGAGTACGACCATCTCAGCGTCATTCCTGGGAAGGAGCGCGCGTTTCTCCTGGAAGCCCAGGGCTGAAGGGATTTCTCGGTGGGTCCTCCATCACGTTTCAGCCTCACTCTTTCTGTCATAGGCCGCGGTGAGGAGGCTGTAAAACAAGTAGGTGGAATAATGCATTTTGTGAGGACAAACCATGAGTTGTGGAGCTGAGTGGAAAGAGCCAATCTCTCCCCGAAGAGACCAGCTCAGGGAGCAGAACTGATGGGGACAACTGAAGATGCCCGGGGGCGAGATAATTGCAAAACACATTGTGTTTCTGATAGCAAACAATTTTAGCAGGAGGGCTCGGGAGCGCTGCACAGCCTGGGGGGAATCAAGGCCAGGAGGATGGGAAACCATGGAAACCATCATGCGGTTCAACCCCGGAACACTCGCAGTGGGGAAGGGAAAGGTCCAGGTGCCGAAGGACAAGAGTTTCATCCCTTCAAGGTCATGTCCAGGCAGACCCAGGTTGGCTCTCGGGTTTTAAGATGAGCTTGGACTTTTTCAGAGAAAAGACACTCAGGTCAAGGTGTAGCATTTAGTGCTACTCCCTCCCTCCAGGTAAAGGGACGGGAAATAAAGGCATCTGAGTGCTGGGCAGTGGATTTCAACAAGGCTGGGGATTGAAATAGACTCAGAGGAGAATGTTCTGGAAACTCTCGTACATGTTCACTGAGAAACACGCAAGAATATTTCAGACAACGTTCTTGGTTCTGAAGACAAATGGAAATACCCCAATGACCATTCACAGGACAGTGTACACACAAGTGTGTGCGTTCCCCACTCTGGAAAGTAGAGGCACACAGGTACACAAGTCAGCTAAGATTCATGCTAAGACCAAGAAAAGGCAAGTTCTAGAAGAATGTGAACTTCAAAGAAGAGTTTATCCTTTAAAAATATTTATATATTGAGGGTACATCAAGTGCCTGGGAGTGTGGACACACACAGCAGACATATACACACAATCTCAGCCTTCATAAAGCTGACATTCTGGTGGAAAGAAAAACACGCATGATTAAGTATGAACTTGTCACATGGAGATAAGTGTTGGGAAGCACCAAGCAGGGAGGCAGATAGGAAGGGGCATCATTTGAATTTCAGTCCAAAGGGCTTTGGGGGCAAGAGCGACATTGAATCAAGAGAAGGAGTGGACTTTGTGGATGTTGGGGAAGAGCATTCTAGGTACCGAGAACAGCAAGTGCAAAGACCCTGAGGTCCAAGCACGCTGGGAGTGTTGGCAGAATATTAAGAGGCCATAGGGTGGAAGCAAGAGAATGGAGGCTGGGGAGCTTGAAGGACGGGAGAGGTGGGTGGGCTGTGGAGAACCGCTACATGAGGAATGTGGCCTTGGTCGTGCAGTGGGAGGGTCTTCAGCAGAGAGGAAACATAGACAAAGGATAGAAACCATAGAAGTTTACTATAGGTGCCCAGGGGAGAGGTGACGGTAGTTTGGGCCAGCGTGGACTCCATATATGGCGGATCAGTAAGTGATTCAAAACATGCAGAACCAAGCCTATTGTTTATGGACATGTGAATACTTGAGAATTCTCTGGAAAAAAGGAAGGAGTGAATGCGTGGTGTGGAAGATGCTCACCCAGGGCATGAGAACTGGGACAGGAAGGTCGGTCCACGGAGCCACATTCAGGGTCACCTTATACCCACAGCAGGTGAATGGCCCTTCTGTTCACACACTGGGAGAAAAACACAAGTGTTTGGGCACCTCAGGGAGTAGAATACATTTGTCACTTGCTACTCAAGTTTTCAAAGACACAGCGATGACGTTGTTAAAAAAACAGATCATGTAAGGGACACTTAGGATTTACCACAAGTCAGGGTTCAACCAGATTATCACTCCACAGAGTGCCCTCTGAATTCTGCCAACCTTTCCTAAACCTCCTCGCTGCCTTTTTGTAGACTGATATAGAGGACTGGAACATGAGAAACTACATACACTTGATAGATATTGTCAACATTTTATAAGACTCACACTTTAGTCTACACCTTGTGTCTGGAGCACACACCATGCTTCAGAGCGTGAGCACCCCACTTACTGGGGGCACACGTGTGGGGCTCTGCAAGGTTTGAAATTCCTCCAGCTCGTTGTTATTTCAAGATGTGGACATACTCTGGCTTCTTTATCGCTTCAGCCAGTAAGCGATGATGATTTCTCTCGGGCCCAGACCCCTTTTGAACTGGAGAAGGGGGTTGCTATAAATATTATTTGATAAACGATGTCAACTTTTAATAAAAACAGATGTCACAAACTTTTAAGTGCTTTTATTTCTGGGTCCCTGGGATTTGTTCCAACTTCATAATATTGTCAACTCCAAAATTAAATTACCTTATATAAGATAAAGTGAGGTGTTTGGAGAGTACTGAAGAACAGTCTTGATAGGGGACAGAACTGCTTGGTCAGGGAAATTCCTCAGGATGTGGTTGTGACCCACAAAACCTGCCAAACAGATTGATCCACCTCAGGAGCAAACTTTACCTTTGTTTTGCAAAATTAAGGGTGATTGTCTGGGCAAATGCTTCCCAAATATTTATTAATGAAATGTCCTCGGTTTTACTATGGGTGTGTTTTCATTGGCGCTAACTTTTAAGATGCTAAAGATAGTCTTGGTAAATAAGCAAAACACATTTTGTAAATCTTTGCCTCTTTTAGACCAGCTGAGACTAAGCCTACTCAAGAAGTTAAAGAGAGAAATTTTTGTGTGGTTTTTGTTTTGTTTTCATACGATTTCACATTCACAGGGTATGCTCCACATGAGAGGTCCCATGCGGGACAGCATGTGGCCAAAGTGTTATGTGTCAGGTGATGTGATTGTACCTGGCCTTGGGCTAGCCATGCAACCTATCTGGGCCTCCATTTCCTTCTCTATCAATAGCCATATAACAATAGTGACCCCCCCCCCCCCCACGTACACATCCTCTTCAAGTGCACATAGAACATTCTCCAGAATAGATCACATATCAGGTCACAAATCAGGCCTCAACAAATTCAAAGAGATCAAAGGCATACCATGCATCTTTTCTGACCACAGTGCTATGAAACCAGAAATCAACCACAAGAAAAAAATATGGGAAGAGCACACAGACATGGAGGTTAAATAACATGATAGTAAACAGGAAATGGGTCAACCAAGAAATCAATTAAGAAATTAAAAATTACATGAAAACAAGTGAAAATAAAATAGTCTTAGATCTTTGGGATACAGCAAAAATGGTTCTAAGAGGGAAGTTTATAGCAATACAGGTCTACCTCAAGCAGCAAGAAAAAGTCTTTAAGAAACCAGACCAACCTTACACCTAAAAGAGCTAAGATAAGAGGAAAAATCAAAACACAAGACCAACATTTATTCTGGAAATAAATGATATACAAAAACCACACACACAATAGTACAGAAATAAATAATATACAAACTTAAAACAACAACAACAATAGAACATATCAGGGAATCCAGGGTACAATGAGCTTTACTTTGAAAAGATCAAGAAAATCGATAAACTTCTAGCCAGACTCATTGATACAAGAGGGGGAAGGACTCAACTAAAATCACAAATGAAAGACGAATGTAACAACTAGCACCACAGGAACACAAACATTCGTAGGAGAACAGTATGACAAATTATATGGCCATGAATTGAACAACCTATAAGAAATGGATAAATTCCTAGAAACATATAACCTACCAAAACTGAAACAGGAAGCCATAGAAAATTTGAACAGATCGCTAACCAGCAAAGAAATTGAATCAGTAACCAAAAAAACTTCCAACAAACAAAATTCCAGGACCAGAGAGCTGCATAGGCAAATTCTATCAAATATTTAAAGAAGAGTTAATACCTTCTCAAACTATTCCAAAAAATAAAAGAAGAAGGAACATTTCCAAATTCATTCTACGGGGCCAGTATGACCTTGATATCAAAACCAGATAAAGACACCACCAACAAAGAAAACTACAGGCCAATGTCTCTGATGAACATAGTGCAAAAATCCTCGACAAGATACTAGCAAACCAAATCCAACAATACATTTAAACAATAGTTCACCAGAGTCAAGTGGTATTTATTCCCAGGATGCAAGGATGGTCAGTCAATCACTGTGATACATCACATCAATAAGAAAAAGGATAAAATCCATGTGATCATTTTAACAGATGCAGGAAAAGCATGTGACAAAGTACAACTTCCATTCCTGATAAAAACCCTCCACAAAGGAGGTTGGGGTGGAACCTCAACATAAGAAAGTCTGTATACGAAAAACCCACAGCAAAGATCATACTCAGTGGAGAAAACCTGAGAGGTTTTCCCCTAAGGTCATGAACAAGACAAGGATCTCTACTCTCACCACTTTTAGTCAACATAATACTGAAGCCTTAGCCACTGCGATCAGACAAGAAAAAGGAACAGAAGGCATCCAGACCGGTAAGAAAGAGGTATTTGCCGATGACATAATACTCTATACAGAAAACCCTGAAGACTCCACCAAAAAACTACCATAACTGATAAGTGAATTCAGTAAAGTTACAGGATACAAAATCAATGTGCAGAAATCTGCTGCATTTCTATATAAATAATGAAGCAGCAGAAAGAGAAATTAAGAAAACAATCCCATTTACAATAACACCAAAAAAATAGTAGAATACCTAGAATTGAACTTAACCAAAGAGGTGAAAGACCTGTACTCTGAAAACTATGGAACTCTGAGGATGAAAATTGGAGATGACACAGACAAATGGAAAGACATGGATTGGAAGGAAAAATATTGTTAACGTGTCTATACCATCCAAAGCAATCTACTCAATTAATGCAATCTCTATCAAAATACTCCCCGCCCCCCAGGTGATGTTTTGGTGGAAAAAAAAAGAAAAAAATATATTTTTACAACTCTCAGTTTTCCTGTGGGACTTGGCGGATCTCCGACAGGGCGGTGCTGGCCTGGGGGCGGCTTCAGCCTCCCACAGTCCCATGGAAGAGGAGGCGGCATCTTCACTCCCGTGGGGCTCACCAGGGGGGTGGGGGACAGGCTGGCAGGGTGGGGGGTGTGGAGGGGCCCAACCAGGAATTTCTAACTTTGTGTTTTTAATTATTAATTCCCTTCTGCTGTGGTTTCTGTTGTCAGTTTTAAATATTTCAAAATTGTGTTTTTTAAAGCTTTTACTTTTTACCTCTTGTATTTATGTAGGGAATTTATAGGGAAATATGTACTTTATGGAATAAATTTTAAGAACTAAAATATATTTTATTTTAAATAAAGTAATGGACCTTTAGTCTTACACAGCTAAATTACTGATTATATATTTGCTGAGCTGACTTAAGGGTTCAGAAAATTGTACCAAGAGTTTATTTTTTGACCTTAAAGGCTTCTTAATAAAATCTTTTTGCTACAAAAAAAAAATACCACCAGCATTTTTCAGAGCTAGAACAAACAATCCTAAAATTTACATGGAACCACAGAAGACACCAAATAGCCAAGGCAATCCTGAACAGAAAACCTGAACTCCAAGGGTCACGATTCCAGACTTCAAGTACAGTACAAAGTTGTTGTAATCAACAGTATATGGGACTGGCATAAAAATAGACACATAGATCAGTAGAATAAAAAACCCAGAAATATATCCCACAATTTTGTGCTGATTAATCATTGACAAAGGAGGCAAGAATATGTAAATGGGGAAAGACAGTCTCTTCAGCAAATGGTGTTTGGAAAACTGGTCAGCCACACGCAAAAGAATGAAACTGGACCACCTTTCTACACTATACACAAAAATCAATTAAAAGTGGACTAAAGACCAAAATGTGAGGACTGAAGCCATAAAAATATTAGGAAACAGCACAGAAAGTAATCTCTCTGACATCAGCCATGACAACCGTTTTTCTAGCTATGTCTCTTGAGGCAAAGGAAATAAAAGTAAAAGTAAAATATTGGGACCCTCTACCCAGTGGAGGAAACCATCAACGCAGTTAAGTGGGAGAAGATATTTGTAAATGACGTATCTGATCAAGGGTTAGTATCCAAAATATATAAAGACCTGATATAACTCAATACCTATAAAATAAATAATCCAATTAAAAATGGACAAGAAAGGTGGGTCTAGGTGGGTCAGTCAGGTAAGCATGTGGCTCTTGACTTTTGCTGAGGTCACAGACTCCTCGTTCATGGGTTTGAGCCCCGGGTTGGGCTCTGCACTGACAGTGCTGAGTCTGCTTGGGATTCTCTCTCTCTCTGTTTACCCCTCCCTGGTTTGCATGCTCTGTCTCTGTCTCTGTCTCTCTCTCTCTGTCTCTCTCTCTCTCTCTCTCAAAATAAAGAAATAAACTTAAAAAAACTTTTAAGAAATGAAATAAAAAATGTGCCGAAGACATGAACAGACATTTCTCCAAAGGAGACATACAGATGGCTGTCACATGAAAAGACGGTCAATATCACTCATTATCAGGAAAATACAAATCAAAACTACAGTAAGATATCACCTCACACCTGCCAGAATGGCTAACGTCAAAAACACAGGAAACAACAGGTGTCGGTGAGGGCGTGGGGAACAAGGAACCCTCTTACACTGCTGGTGGGAGTGCACACTGGTGCGGCTGCGTGGAAAAGTGTGGGAGGTCCTCAAAATTGTAAAAACAGAACTACCGTATGATCTAGTAATCACGCTACTGAGTATTTACTGCCCAAATACAAAAAGCACTAATTTAATTTTGTATTACTGTTTTTTATTTGTTTTTGAGAGACAGAGAGAGAGGGCGTGAGCAGGGAAGGGTCAGAGAGAGAGGGAGACACAGAATCTGAAGCAGGCTCCAGGCTCTGAGCTGTCAGCACAGAGTCCGATGCGGGGCTCGAACCCATGAACTGTGAGATCATGACCTGAACTGAAGCTGGACCCTCAACCAACTGAGCCACCCAGGCGCCCCACAAATAATTTTAATACAGAAGATAGTGCTGCTGTGTACACAGAGATCACCTCATTGAATCCTTGCAGAGGGCTAAGAGATAGATAACTCATCCCTACTTTTAGGATGAGAGAAAAGACTGAGAAGAGAAATCGCCCAGAGACACAGAGACAGTCAGGAGGCAGCGGGACGGAGTCCAGGCAGCCTAACTCCAGATGCTGAGTCTTTAATGCACCTCTGTCTGAGGCCTGTCACTCCAGAAGAGAAATGGAAGGTTGTATCCCTGTAGGAGAAAGGATCTACATGCCGACTGCTGAGGACTCTCTGTCTTGTCGAATCTATGCCCATGTTACACATGCTGTACACACACACTCACACACACACACGTATTTCACATAAATCATCAATGCATGACAGAATCATGTTGGAC